>JBAIZZ010000364.1:413270-466843 GCA_037355905.1 Heliconius aoede | reverse complement strand
CAGATGGGCACCCTCATAGGCATTAGTTGACAGTGTCAGGGGGGTGTCAGTATTTAGTGTGTATTCTAGCGCCGTGGAAGGAGCCTTCGATGCTGTCTCATCGTACCAGTGTACCGATTTCACCAGCTGCCTCAAGCAGACGGTACTTCCCTTATAATTAGTAAACTATATACTGATTGATATATGACTTTAGATTTGTAAGTATTTTATTATATTGAAGGAGTAGGAAGGAAGCCAACGACTCCGACGAACATTCCTCCTTCAGTCTACTTAACCTTATAATATTAATCACCATTTAGCATGTTAACACTATTATGTCTACATATTATAGATGAATCATGTAAGACTCGACTCGGACCAATAAGTATCCATTTTTTGTTTTTTTTTTTTTCGTTTACATGATTGCGACTTCGCGTTAAGACTGACATTGAGATCGGTTCGATTCGGCCTATAATAATATAATATACAATATATATATATATATATGTTTGTATGTGTATAAAGAAAATGTGTGACGTCACCTCACCACGCCTAACGGACCGCATCTCGAAATTGTTTATCTTTTTAATTTAATATCATTGTAAAACATACTTTCGGACATATGTTATTGTTTAAGTTAGTGTACTGTGATACGGCGGCTTCTTTGATTGTGCTCAACTTATTTAATTTTTTCCAATGTATGTATATTTTATATAATTCGACGAGGATCGGAGTCAATAAGTATCAAACCTATTATATTGGATGTTATTTAAGAATTTAACTGATATATGCTAGTCTTTATGATAATAAATGTATTACCTTTATAAGATTAATAAATATATACGTAAGTTGTCTTGAATAGATTTGCGTACAGACTCTCTTTTCTATTTTATTGATAAATTATATTATTAATTATGGTTAAGTATTTTGTATTAGACGGGTTCTCGGTAATGATCGCTTACCGTTGGAAGGGGAGACCTGTATGTAGGTAATCGTGTGTTATACATACCAGCAGTGTAAGTTGATGTTTGCCGGTTTTTACAATTTAAAGGTGGAGATTTCGATTTGAAAGACGATGAACATAGCGAAAAGGTTTGAAGACGAGGATTTGCAAGTTATGTTGGATGAAGATCCAACCCAGTCACAATAAATATTGGCAGAAAAACCGACCCGAAGATATGGCAAAGCTAGTTTGCAACATGCCAATACGCCGTCTCATATGCTAGAGATAGCTAGAGAAATCGGACGGGGCGAGGGTCCCGTCCGATTTCCACCTTTTCGCATCGATGGGGCATTCACTTGCAGAGCAGCCCTTCGTCAATTTTGAAGAAGTTCAGAAATGGCTCGTTGAACGGTTTTCCTCGAAAGAAAAAAAGATTTTTTTGGAATGGTATCCATAATTTGCCTGAAAGATGGACGAAATGTATAGAATCGAATGGTCAATACTTTGAATAAAAATATTTTGATTCCCCTGAAAATTATGAGATTTTTTTAACGAAAAAACCGGCAAACTTCAACTTACACTCCTATGTATATATTTATATATACCTTACAGTGGCGCACTCTGGATTCAGTTGAGGTGAGCGCCGACTGGTGGTGACAGCTCAATGAGGAACGAATTTATATAGGGGGAGGGGGCGCGACGGGTGCTTTGTAAAGCGTTCTTTTTGCTTAGATCATAGCAGAGGTATAATATAACCTACACTATATATTTATATGACTACTGTACTATATTATACTAATTGGTCTTTGATATTTTGTTGTAATATTGAAATTTGGAGTCTTAATTACTATATCAATATTATATAAATATATATTTACAATTGTAGATGTGACAATAGGGGTTCGGTGTAATTAAATTTAGTTAAATTCATTTTCAATTCAACTGAATTTCAAACAATAAATTCTAAAAACAATCGAATCTAAATAACAATAAATAGAGGACGCTTTACATTCTAGTCACGCGAGATTGTCAGAATGGAACGAGGATTTGATATGAACTGCATTCAGAGTGTCGAGCATTCTTCTATTGTTGATGTCTATTATAATAATTGTACGTCTGTCTGTCCAATATTCAATCATAATGAAGTTAATCATGCTATATATATATATATCTTTTTTCATACTTTTTAATCAAATATGCTGCTGCTGTTTAAATTAATGTTTTTATTAATTAATATGTGAAAGTTTCGACCTCGCTTCAAATTATGTACGCAACTAGATATTTTGCAAAATAATAAATAACGTATTTGTGTATCGACATTCCGTTTTCCCACAATGCTTTTATATTGTTATTTACCCTTGCCGGTGTGGGCGTGGCCAATGTCGGGGACGACAGTAACCGCAATACGCAAAAACATCGACTGCGATACTATATTACTTTTTTATTAATTGTTTTCTCCTATATGTAATTTGATTTTAATATTATAGTTGAAATAATATTATTTTTTCTTATAATCTCTTTATTTTAGTTCACTTACTATTAGGAAAGTTACAAGCAATATAAAATAGTCATTTTAGAGTCTAGTCTAGTCTTAGTCTCTTACAAAAATGATTTGTCTCTTACAAATATTATTAGACAGAAAAATAGTGTTGTGAAACTAGAGTGGTAACTTGTGACGTCATGCCGGTGCTCTTCGCCTAATTAGTGGTATTGATACACTTGTGACTTTCTTAATATTTAAATAGTTTATATTATTATTTTTTTGTTATTATCCGTGTCGATGTGCTTAAACTTTACCAAGGCGTGTGCCATAAATAGTGTCATTTTTTAAATTAACTAATGATATAGCGGCCAACATTCCCCCGGCCCGCTGTACGCAGCGACGTCCCACCGCCCCGCCTTCCTTTGAATTATAGGAAATAGAATCCAAAGATAGGCATTGATGTTTATAATCTGATGTCCAATTGTAATGGCATTAATAAAATGGTTTCTTTATGATATATAACTTTTATTTTTTACCTTTTTGTGTGACTGTATAATCAATCGGCTAGTTGTGGGTTCGATCTCCACTTGTGAAAATAAAATGTTTATATAAATTTATATTTTCATTTTCTTCGCTCTGGTGTCGAGACAATGTGAATCGCAGAGTTCCGTCACTCACACAAACGCAATACCTCCAGAATTCGGCGTTTTTTTTGTGGCAAGTACTGTTGTGGCAAAAATAAAACAATAATTATTCTAGCAAAATTTTAATAAAAAAACCGTTGTACACAAATGGAACAACTATATTATGAGAGAATCTAAAGCATATTTGAAATAATTACATCTACGTGGCTAACAAAAAAAACATTTGCCACGGAAATATCAAAATGACTTTAAATTTTCTTATTTAAAGTCAATTATGATTGCAATCAAACAACCTAAAACTATAACTTCAATACATTAAGCTACGATACGACTTAGAAAGTGGAGATCAACTATACACGTTAAAGCGGCTTGAGCATAAATAACTATGCGACAGATAAGAATATTATATAACAGATTTACCATGTTAAATATATGGTAAAACAGACAGATTTACCAAAGTTTGTTATGGTAAAACTTCATGTCAAAGTACCCGCGGTCGGTGAGCTGGGAGTCTCGATGAGAGGCAGTGGACTCCGCGGGTGACAATTCAGGAGGCGGGGACTCGACCATCGGTTCCACTTTCAAAGTGGATGGCCTCTCGGGACTCTTTTGGTTTTCCACTAGTTCTTCCACTGTGACCCCTTTGGTTTTCGGTGTTTCCTCGGGTTTGTCATTAGCTTCATGAACCTCGTTTTCAGGATCCATGTCAAGTCCCGTAAGGCTCGCTGATTCTGAAGTACTTCATAACGTTTTATTATTTATTTATTATGTAGTAATAAGAACATGATATTTATTATGAATGATCGAAATCGAAAAAAATTGGTACAAATCGATGATATTTTTTAAATTTTCAATCAAGTAACATTTTTTACTAAACTATTACCAGTAATGAGACTAGTGACGTAGGGCCATGCGCGAGTGTAAACGCTGCAGATTGTGGGTGGGTGGGCTTGTATGACCACTGTACATGTACACAAACTTAAAGAAAATAAAAAAGCAAGCAAGAATACAAATAATTTTAACAAACATAAAAAAACAAAAATAAATAAATTATAACATTAGAAATAAAAATAAATAAATAATATTGGAATTGCAAAAACAACTTGTATATATTATGTTAATGGTTTTACAATATTGTTTATTTTTATTTCAATCAATTGATGTATTAATATAAAATAAACAATCAACAATATAACTAATTATATATATTTCATATTTTATATTTTTTTGATAAAAATTTTTTTTGATAAAACAAATACAATAAAAGTCCCATCTGAATCAATTATTTTATACTAAAAATAAATTTATAACAAAATTAATATTATTAACACAAAAAGGCGTACTTAAAATAATATAACAAAAAATGTAATGTAGTCATGTATTCTATATAAGTATTTACTACAATGAAGGTTGTGCAAGCTCAAACACTTAAAAAAATTATGACAAGATGAATCATATTATTAGGTAACTGACTATACCATATATTTAAACATTTAAAATAATAGTCATCAGTCACTAATATCACAGGGCTCCACGTGCTATTTCACAATCAATCATCTTCACGCTGTTTACCGCACACAGCAGGGTAGGCAGACGGAACCCAGTCTTAAGACACTCCGTTCCCCACTTTCTGCCATAAGCTATTTTAATTTATTTATTTATTTAAGCGGCCATTAATTGAGCATATAACAAGTTATTTTAAAAAAAAGTTTCAAAGGTTAAATTATTATTTTTTGGTTAGTTTTCCTCTAATTCAGTCTTTGCAAATATTCTATAATAATCTCTTATAAATATTAAAAGGCAACTCTTTTTAACGTTTTCTCTTCCTTCATTTATTTTTACGTCTGAAACAAAAGTATATAAAAAAATAAGAATATACAAGACAATAAAAAGATATGCATATTTTAAATTATATTTGACGTCATTGACAGTTCAACGTGGAAGCTGTAACTTGTATTAGTATTTATTATTTAAATAAAATGAATTACAAAAAAAATAATAAAGACGTCAAATTTAAATTATTATGTGTTTTTAAATCCATAAACAAATAAAAAAACATGATCGACAACACCCAATTTATGTTAAAGGTTAATAACAAAATATTGCAAAATAGTTTTTTTTAAACCGACATGCATCTCTAAATCATTTGTTAATTCATATACAAATAACTAAATAAATTTGAGGTCCAAATATAAATATCATTATTTTATCGTCAAAGGCAAAATAACTCATTAAATATATTTATGTTATATATCAGCTTCACGCAACGCCCCAACGACTAGGGAACCTAGTCTTAAATTGCTCCGTTCCCCACTTTCCGCCGAATTATGGAGGCATTGCGTGTTGAGTGGCGGAGTTCTAGTGTCTATTTTTTAATTTTTTATAAAACATTTAAAAATAAAAAAATATAAAACATAATATCATGAAGTTTATCAAGTATTATTTGACTATTAATGTTATATCATTTTTTTGGCCCACGCTAATGAACAAAAGAAACCAAAACACAACACGTTACTTTGTATAGTCTCTAACGGCCGACTGCATAAAATAGAAATAATTTAAAAAATGAACTTATTAATAAATATACAGTAATCATTTTAATAAAATGAAGTATTTAAAAAGTTCGCTCATACTGTGTTCTTTTATGGAATGCTGCTATGAGGCATTGCTTCTGATATAAATTCAATATTCATTCTCCAAAAAAGGGCCGTAAAATATATCTATACATAGGGGCTCGAGATTATCTGCGAGATGTCTTTAAAGATGCAGGTTATATTATATATTAAAATATTGTTTGTCCGACAATATATACAGTATCATAGTAAAAATTGTGATAGACATATGATAGGAATGAGAAATGAATACAAGCTTTTTACGTCAAGTTTTCGCCTCCAAAAAATTTATAAATGTTTTCTGGGTCTGAGTATACGTGTGTATATAATAAAATTCCGCATTATATTCTATATTTGCCACTACAACAATTAAAAGTATTTGTAAAAAAATTACAAGTAAAGCATATTACACTGTTTAAGAATATTTAGAGGATAAAGATGGATATGGAGTTAATATCTATTGAATGTCATACAGGAAAGTTCGTGTAATAATTAAATTATGAAAAGAGGTTCTGTTGAGTTTCTTACAGGCAGAACTTCCTTCCGAACGTTCCGAACGTTCACAACGATTCAAAAGTTTCTTATCTACTTGAATAAAGAATATTTTGAATTTGAATTTGTGCAATGTAACCAATTTGTATTTTTTAGTAAATAATAAAAACAATATTTAAACTGAAAATTAATTAATAATTAAAGCAAATTAATATTCAACGAAAAAAAGATAATTATTTAAAATAATAAAAAAACAGCTTGAGACATCTGCATTTACTAATTAAAAATGGAACGATGGTTTCATACTGTAATATATTTAAATTTACAATATCATAAATATTAACATATTTTTTTTTTATATTTAAAACAAAAAATTACCGTTTATATTCCTCGGAGTTTATCCACGCGCCATGTATAACCTGAAAATGAATAAGTGTCAGTAGGATATTAATGATCAAATAAAAACCTCCTCTTACAGAGTTTAAGGACGACAAACAAGAATTGGTGTACAAGTCATTGCACCTCTTCATTAAGTACCGATAGTTAAAAAATGCCGCCTGTTTGATTAATTACTGTTTTTTATCTTAAAATAAAGTAAAAGTAAAAAAAATGTAGTAAAGTGTTTGTCCCGACAGATGGGAATCATTATATCTAATTTACAAAATATAGAATTATATATTAAGTAGAAATATATTCCAAAAATGGCGTACATACGCAAAGGTCCCCAATTCCCGAATAAATATACAAATTCTAAAAACTATAAAATAATCTGTATATTACGAACGCAGCCCGTTACGGATTGTAAAATATTATTTAAACTAAATTTTCTGGTGTTTACGAACAGTCGTGACGCTGTCATGCTTTTCTGATTATTTTTTTTTTGTAATCTTGCTATATGCGGGATAGAGCATGATCCTGAAAAAGAAGCGTGAAATACTTACCGCACCGATTTTTGAAAGGGGCCTTTGAGCCGTATACCGCCCGACCGCGCTGCGCAGAGTCGGCGTGCTCCTGCCCGACTTGCTATTGGATGAATATTTAATATTTTAGAACTATTAGTTAGTGTTTTCAACTCGTAATTACTCGCGTGGGGATAATTTGAAGGACAGCTAGTGTAGTAACTTTTAACTGCAATATTTTTTCGTGAAAATGATAACTTTTTTTACTTGAATTATCCCTCCATCTAGTGGTGCAATGAAATATTAGTTTATAATGACACTGACTTGACAAAACAATACAATTTAATTCCTTATTCAAGTATTCATTTCAATTTTAAAGCAGTTTTCTGCTGTCCATTGTAAAAAACGTATTTTTGAATTGACAAAGTCCTGCATTATTATAGAAGTGAATGTGAATATACTAGTTAAAATTTTAAACGCGAGTAATTGAGATCACAATATGTTAATCTAGTTAGTTAGCGGTAGTAGTTGTTTATTGTGAAATGTGATGGGATAAGATTAGAGATTATGAAGAAAACTGATTTTTAGTCAATACAAAATAGAAAATCTGTTTTAGTACAGGCCTAAAAAAGCAAACGACGTGCTTTGCTAAGAATTTTGGTTTTATAAGAATTTTGGAATCAAGTTATTTAAAACACAATGCAAAGTTATGACAAATTAAAATCATTACCATATACAAATCACATCAAAATATGCCAAAGAGAAGAGAAAAAAAAACGCCACAATACGTGCATTATAATTTGAATATAATAAATTACTAGAAATACTTAAATGTAATTGGACCATTTGAATGAAATATTTACAATATATGAATTAAACTGTTAAATATGAATCATGACGGTGCAAATGTAACGATTTAGTATATAGAGCGCCGCAGCCGTCTGGGTGGGGGTCTGGAAAAACATAAATACAAGGTCAAAGTAAAACGTCAAATAATTTTATTGAAAAATCAGAACGTTAAATAATTTACCACTATATCACTTAAGTTACTGCCTTAGACTATGATTGCTAAAATCAGATAAAAGGCTCTGGCTAAGCTAAGCCTGAATTTTAGACAAACCCCGAGACCTCCAATTTTTGTACGGAATTCGTGAGCGAACCCGACTCGCGCTTGTTTATTTCTTATGATATAATCGGTACGCTGTGGGACAGTATGTGACTGTAAACGGAATGGTCGTTATTACGATCCCCATCCGACGAATTCTTTCTCTTAAACAGTTTTTTTTAGTTTTAAATTTTATATTAGTATATATTTATTTATATATTTATGTTATATATTTATGTTATATATTTTTATAGTATTATCAAAAAATAAATTCAAATTACATTTTAAATTGAGTTTGCAATACATAATTGTATTTCAATTTTTTATCATATATTTAATCTTGTACAATAAAAGTAAGTAGTTAATTAGGGTACAAGGATTAGGAGTACTTTATATAGCCGTCTATTTTCATATCATCATGACGTCAACAACCTTGCGAGGATCAAACGTAGTAAAACGTAATACATTTGCCACTAACGAAAACAGGTACGATTGAACAGATATTTTAAGTCATATTTATATATGACTTAAACAAAATAAAATATAATAAATAAATAAATTAATATATATATATATATATATATATATATATAATTATAAAATAAATTTAAAACCATCGTGACGCAGCGCCACAATCCCGTGACTAGATTCGAGCGTGGGTGGGAGTACGGATTCAATCCTATTCGGAAAAATTAAATATTCAATATTTTCATTTTCCTCGCTTTTATAACGATACAAAATTTGTTGTTGAGTACCGCCAAAACACACATACACATTTATATACGTCGGTTGCGGTGTTGGCGGTTCTTATGAACCACACATAATAATATAAACATAATATCTTCACTAAAAAGATTTTAAATAAAACAAGTGTAATATTTCAAGCAATTAATATAAAATGATCAATTACCTCGCACTAGGAACTAACGAGAAGATCTGTGGTGACACGGCAAACTTGTTATTTTGTTCTACAAGGCGGTCGATACCATAATATTTGGCGAGGAACTGTTTCATTCCATTTGAAGGCCCGTCGATGGCGAGCTCTACCGGGGATGTCTTTAAATCCTAAAATCGTAAATTATATATAGCTTCACGCTGCATCGCGCTTATTTATTTATTAGTAGGGTAGGCAGAAGGGACGTAGTGTTAGGACAGTGAAAGGAAACAGAAATATTAAATATTTCGTCCCCTCTTGTGGGAATCTAACCTACACTAATACACATTACTTACATGTATAGATAATCAGATATACAGAAATCTATCTACCTTTTGAAGTTTGCATTTTTATTAATTTTTGTACTTTTATTATATGCGTAAAAAAACCTCAGTTCTAGTTTAATCTATATAAATCTTAATATCCTGTCGCGTATAGCGGGAACGAGGACATGACGTAATAACGCTTAACCATTTTTATCCCCCGTATCTTGAGACGGTAAAGTAGGAGATCTAATAAGTAAAAAAAATAATTTGAAGGTTTTATCCGCATAGCATGGTAGGCACAGGTATCCAACAACTGTTACATCACTCCGCAAGTTTTGCGTTGCCTCGCGGTGAAATTAATATAATTCATTTGTACGGGAATCGGACTTACAGCCCTGGTCATTAGAGTGAGAGCTGACCCATTGCGCCATAATAATCTCCAAATATTCAAATATTAAATTTAAATATCCATTGCTTAATATTTGACTATAGGGAGAACAATGTTTTATATGGTTCTTTTTTCACGCTTTTTTTTTGCTTTACGCTGTATCCCGCACATACAAGGTTAGGCAGAGAGAACCTGGTGACTTAAGTGTTAATACACTCTGCTCCCATTGAGATACTCTCGTTGCCCACTTCATCGTGCAGAACGGTACGGACGTGCATCGTTTGTTATTTCACAATAATTGTAATAATGTAATTTAATTAGCATTATAACTATTTTATATAAACATGTGTTGTATACAGAAATGACGCGGTAGAAGAAGTCGAAATCCAAACACGTCTAATGGCCATATTAATCTGTGATTACTTATTTGGAATAAAATAAATCAAGAGATCCGGGCTTTGTCTACATAGACTTTTTACGGCTATATAGTTGGATAGGTCAGCTTTTCTACATCTTATTTTCGATATTTAGCTCTAATTTCTAATGTCATGAATTCCTTCAGAGGAGGAGAGAAAAAACTCAATTTCGATTTTTTTTTGTATTTTTATTGTTTATTACCTGTGTGTAATTAAGTATAAGTTAGACTAACTAAACTAAACTAGATTTTAGAAATAAATACTAAAATTTAATGGTATTTTTAAACCATTATAAATAAAAAAAGTCTTTCAGTAATTTAAAACTTACTTGTAGCATGTATTCAAATAGGGTCTTCCCGTTCCCTTGCCGTTGTCGATCCGAAACGACGTGAAAATCTAATACGCACATCGGTTCGATTTCTCGCAACGTATTCGTTTCATCGTACATGAACAAGCGCTTTCGATCGACTCTCAGCAGACCTATAGCTTCACCTTTTCCCCTGTAACGAATGACACTTAATAAATCACTGTAAATGATTAGAAAAATGTTTGGAGAATTATGAAGAATAATCCTTAGTACAGTCTCCTAAATTCTATGAAGAAAGCTCAGTAAAAGTTATTATAAATAAAATATTTAATCTCGTTATAGTTAAATATATCGGCCGACGAAAGGCCGTAAAAAATTCTATAACCATTTGTATAGTGTAACGAAGCAATAACGCATTGCGTTTGTTTCATATAGTTTGTACGACTTCAATAGAATTGTTGGTTATATGTACATAATAACTTTTGTCGTACCCTTACATATCTTCTTACAGGTCTTTCTGATTTAACTAAAAACTAGTATTCACAGACAGAAAATCTTTACTTAAAACAGAATATCTAATACAATCTTTATAAAGAATAATGTCACGTTAGTTGACTGTTACGTAAGAAACGGGTGGCCCGTCACACCTGACAGAACACGTACTATGCCGACCAGGGAGTTACTTACAAACTACTACTACGATGTGTCACGAGTGCCAAAATAGCTCAATTTTTTTCAGTTTCTCGCTATATCCCGCACACAGCAGGGTAGGCAGAGGAAACCTCGTGTTAAGACACTCTGTTCCCCACTTTCTGCCGAATTCTGGAGGCCTTGCGTGTTGAGTAAAATCTGCTGCAGATATTGTGTACAATTTCGCAAAATAGCAACAAGGAAATAAATTCGCTCTGCCATTTAGAATAAGCAAAAGCCAAGCATTTTAATGTTATAAAAATAATAATATGAACACTAAGTCAAAAATAAGGATAATGAAAAAATAAAAAAATAATAGTACTAAGTATAAAAACATAATTGAGGGCATGATGAGTTTTTATACTTTTTTGGGAATCAAACATACGGGAAGTGTCAGGGCACTCCTTTTCCCATAGTCAACTTGAAAGCTTATAATTTACAAAAAATGGTATAATAAATAACATCAGTTCGCAGCGCTACCAGCGTTTGGCTGTAATGTTTTAATACTCGGCGCAAAGAGTTATTATTAATTAATATAATCCATTCGTTCTGATAACAACTCAAAAGCGCGGCATTGAGTCCTGCCACTGAACCACTGATTGCTTGACTCAACGCAAAGGCAGAAAGTGGGAAACGGAGTGTCTTAACACTAGGTTCCCTCTGCCCTTGCCATATGCAGGATACAGCGTGAAGCAAAAAAAGGAAACAAAAAAATATTCAAGATTGTGTAGTTATACATTTTCTTACATTTACATTTTCTACAGAAAGTCCTTTAGAAAACATCTTTGGAGTTCATGAGCCCCATTGCCGATATCGATGTGGGCTACGAACTTCTTCTTAAACTTCTTAAAGCTTAGTAGGTGCCTTACCTAAGTTTACTTATAATTTAATTGCCACTAAAATATGTTAATGCTATAGAAAATATATTTTTTGTATTTGTATGAAATAATATATTGTTCATTATGACAAATTAGTTTACTCTTTTGGTCAAATAATAGTTACATAATATAAACATTTTGTATTTTTCATCTCATTTAGAAATGTTATATATTTCATTTTAACCAAATATAAGCCTCTCATATTGCAAAACATTTTTATATAAGCACCATTATAATATTTTGTTATTTAATTTAATTCTAGAACTACTAAAGAAATAATTAAATACAGTCTAATTTCACATATATGTAGGTATACATTAAATATTTTAGAAGGATGAAAGAAAATAAGTAAACATCGACATAATAAAAATTGTATAACATAATAAATATCTAAATATAATAAAATAAATAAAAAAAATATTATAAACACTTGTAAAAATACTATTGATATAATATCAAAGAAATGTAAACCAATAACTTAATAAAAAATATTAACACTTTATCAATATATGAAAAAAAATAACACAGTGAGCTGATGAAACTTACTCTTTCGCCTTGGGATCCTTAAGAAGGTACAAGATGCACGTGGGCGATTTCTGTAGTTTTTCTGCAGTTGTAATTGGTTTACTAAGGTTTTGGTTGGCAGCGGATAGTTCTCCTAGAGAGTCAATAATCTCGCATAATTCTTCTTTTATAATCCTGAGAAGGAAGGTACCATCATATAAAGCCATTTGAAACATGTTTTACAGATTATTATATTATGATAAGAATATCAATCACACCAGCATGGCGTTGAAGAGTAAATGTGATGGTTATGGGTTAAATTTTCAATTTGAATGAATTTTGTCATCTCCTGATTTTGGTAAGTAACATGACTCAACACTCGTGGCTACTCATCCAGGGATAATCTTATTTTTATCAATGGTTACCACATATAAACAGATATGTCTAGAAGATTTACATGAGAAAAGAATAAGAACTCCTTTTGTATCAAAATAATTTTTTAGAAGCTAATAAAATTAGACATATAACAACTGCTCCTCATCATCCAGCCACCAATGGCCAGACTGAAAGAATGGTACAAATTTCAAAAAAATTATTACAGAAGAGGCCAAATATGCCTTGGGATTAAACTTTACACTAATTTAAAAATCATGAACATTAAGCAACTATACACTTACAAAACATGCATCTTAATTAAACAAATCATTCATACAAATCTATCTTTTATTACTAATATATAACTGTGGTTATTAATTAATTATTAATTAATAAAATGGTTTTAATTAATAGATATTCTGAATAATTTGTTACAATATGTTTACATAATTTGGTTTTGGAAACATTATGCGAGCTTATATTTTTTTACTTGGAGGGTAATTTATTGAATAATAGTGCCCCATCAAATGTTATGTTTTTCTTAGCAGATTTTGTTCGAACTTTGGGTATAACAAGTAAGCTGCCTCAGCGACTGCCGTAGCAGGTTTTCAAAACCAAATTATGTAAGCATATTGTAACAAATTATTCGGAATATCTATAAGAATTGCTATGTATAAAATTTAATTAAGTAATTAATTTAATTATGTATAAGAATAGCTATGTAAAAAAATGGCTTACGGTAATTAGCTCTTTTTATTCTAATTTCTAATATAATTCTTAATTTATAAAATAGTATAGAATCACTTATTGTAACCACAACTTTATAATCGAGGATTCATATCTGCCCTCTAGAAGCTAATATTATAAAAAATGTATATTCTATTGTACTGTACCAAAGTTTAGTGAAGTTAACATATTGCAAGTGCTTATTAAGACCAATTGTTAACTTACAAACCTACTTTAGTCATATAATCTCAGGTAAGTGACTGAAAAGTCCTTGAGTAAATAAAATATCTTTAAACCCAACTAATGTTGTCCCTTTTCTGTAAAAACCCGTTAACCTTGCCACTTGCCTTGTCGCATGTTCAGTTTTTCTAAATTATTACATATACTAACATATTTATATTACACAAACTTAAAGTTTCTTCCAGCGTATTTTTTTAAAAATATTTAATTAATTAATTTAAATATCAAAGCAAATTTTCTTACTTTACGCTGCAATGATCTTGAAGTCCGGCCGGAATTACGGTGTAATTTAATTTAGTAACATTCTCGGTGAGGACCTCGTTCACGGATAAGGATAAGTCAAATTCCATCTTAGTAATTTTATTTAAAGTCAATTAGAAACTATAATTTAAGACTCCCAAAATGCACACGCTCCCGTTATTACAAACCACAAAGTAAAGATTTTATGACCATAGACTAGGCTAGTGTTGTCGTGATTAGTCGAAACAAATTATTAAAGTCACGAGAACCGAGTGATTGATACGACTAAGAACACAATGATCAGATCTACTTATAATAAATAATTTGAAAATGAATTTGTAAGACTGAAAACTGATTTGGAATTAGATATAATATTTTAAAATAAGCAAAATTGAAGCAAAATATATATTTTGGATGATATCTTTTGTGTAACGTTGTTAGTTATTAATTAAATATGTTTAATAATTGTGCTATGTTAATTAAATAAGCTATTACTTATCTGTTCCGTATATCTACCGTTTTATATTCTCATGCTATAATTAGTTTAATATATAATATATTTAGGAGATTGTCGTACTACAAAACGTCAACTGTCATATATAGTCTGCAATGTGTCCACTGTCAGTGTCAATATTAGTCGGTGTGATTTGTTATTAAGGTGTTATTAGTTACTGTTAGCAAATTATCAAGTAATTCAATGTGTAATGTGTTCTAATTGATAAATATTGTGCATTGGTTTAAGGTGCTGCTATAATTAACACTGAGTAAATACCCATATGTGTTTTTGAATCGTTATTGGTGTTTTATATTAACTTCTAGTTATTGAAACTTCAGTTGATAGTTTTATTGTTTTTAAATAGTTAAGATTATACTTTGTAATACATGTTGTGTTATCTTTCTTTTTATATTTCATTTTTATAACCTTACAATATAGTATTTATAAAAATAACTTCCTAGGTAATTTTTTTGGGGGTTCTACAAGGGGGTATTATGAAGTTGCCATCTAGATGGAAACAGATTATCGAAGGAAACGGCGCATATTTGAACTAAATCTGATCACTGTAACACTTTTTATAAAAGAAGTTATAACTTTTTATCCAATAAGTCAGAGGCAATAATGCATGGTAATTAATAAAGGAGGTAAAAGTAAAACAACATTTACACGTAAACCATTTACTTGTTTTGAAACATACAGTACATGCATACATGCTAAGTATATTCATAATTAAATACGTAATCCATACATCGATGATGGCTGCACGCACGACCACTGTAGTAATAAATGAGATATGAAATTTCCACGAGAATTTTTTAATAAGCAAATATATTTACCATAACACGTTTGCATATTGAATTGTCTTCAATTCTGTGTAAATTTTGAATAAAGTTGAACATTGTTCAATACAAAAGAAATGTCTTTGTCTTTTATGGCTCTTGAGCCTTAAATCCTTATAGTAATTTATTGTTTACACAGAATTTATACACAATTATCCACTTTATAACTTATCGAGTTAATTTGTATGTGTATTTCAATACAAACGACTGCTGTCAGAGTTATTTATTTGTACTTGTATTATTAATATTACATATGAAATTTATTTCAATGTTAAGGTTATATTTAATCTTTTCAGATTTTATAAATACAATTATAGAATTTATCTGATCACTTTAGAAAAAAATATAAAGATGTGGAAATTACTTATCTCTAATAACTAATTTTAAATTAAAATTAATAAACTATCAACACAGGAACTATTTTAAAAACAGTTTAAAACATATGTTAAATACAAAAATTAAGAAACATTGCCGTATCGATTATTTTACTTTTGTAACTAGAATTGACAATATAATGGATACATAAGGTAATTACATTAAGAATACCATGCTTTAGTTAAAATAATGTTAAATTAATATTATCAATATCATGCAATAACATGTATAGATGAAAAATGGCGCTCAAAAAGATACATTAAAAAAATAATAATTTAATTCTTTCCTCAACAAATAATTTTATTTTTAATATGGGATAATTTGATTGTATTATGGTTTCAGTATTGTATTTAGCACAATGATTTTTAATCTTCAAAAAATTACTTAATTTTTTTTATGTGAGACGGCAATGCGCACTACGACTAAAATATAAGTACTTAGGCCACAAACGACGCTCACATTCATGAATTGGTCACACCACATAATATATTAAAGTAACTACGTATAATAGACATTAAGAATATTTTGTTCAAATAGAATGACCAATCTTACTAAGAAATACAACCTCAATGTAACACCGGCGGCCGTTGCAGTTCCACATGCGAGGATTCTACATTAGACCTTTACATCCTTGTTATACAACATTTAATTATATTATAGGTTTAATAAATTCTTAAAACATGAAATCTTCACCTATCCTACAAGCGTATAAAGAATAGAAATACGACACCAATAATTTCAATATAATCTGAGTTCATAAATTCGTCTTTGTGAAATACGAATTAACTTCAAAATTACTACGGTTACATTTATTATTATTTATCAGATCGGTAATCTGTTATGGTAGATATTTAGTTGATAAGCAATTAAACGACAACTCATTCACCACCATCATTGAACCACGATGGTAAAATTTTCGAACTCTCTTGAAAGTTTTATACTATTATAGTACACAGTAATTTTTATTTCGTGGCTACATAGACGTCTGTTCATCCAGCTTACACTTTGACATGAATATTAATTGTAATATATCTGTGAGAGATATCACATAAATTCTGCAAGAACAACTGCGTATAAAACGTGTAAGTATTCGAGATAATTTTAATAAAAGAACTGACAAAAACGATTCGCAAAACAAAGTTACTCTACACTAATTAACGTTGTGCCATATTTTATTTGTTTTATCTATTATCTAAATTATTAATAATAACAACGAACTCAAAGTACAGTTGAATATTTTACAATTACAATTCGTATGGTCTAACCAACCAGATTATTTAGAAATTTTAGTCTCTCAGACAACTTCATACTTATACCTAGTTGTATAATTAACTTGGATAATGCCCATAAAAGGCAAAAAATACAGTACAAGCAATGACGATCGTGATATATAATCATTATATATAGTTATTTAGGATATTATTATTATTAATATTGCAGACTAATACTGAAATTCTACCCTCAAGAAGGATTGGCACGAGTTCTAGTGGTATAATTGATATGTATAATACATCGAAAAATAGTTAAATATATGCTTAAATTGAATTAATAAAATTTTACTTTTAATATTTTAATATAAAGGGTCTCAGAATGTATACGTTAGATAAAAAGCTAATTCCCTGTCACCTAACATGATAATTTGTTTATATATATATATATATATATATATATATATATATATATGAGTATAAAACGTGTACGTACATATATATATGTTTAAGACATAATAAGTACATTTACTGAAAACTAAAGAGGGGTACTTTAATTTCAATTCAGATTTTCAAATTGCCGAAAGCCACGCAATAATCCCTCTAATACTAGCACGTGGACAGGCGCACCATCCGATTTTTATTATGAAAATATTAAGAAAATATATTATGATACCATTAATATAATAAGAAATTTAACGAAAATATAATGGAATCGAAAATAAACTAGTATTAATATCACGCTCTAGAGTTAGCCTCGAGTAAAATACTATATACCTACAAAGTTACAAATAAATGACCTACTCATTACAAGTTATCATCTAAGTGTTGAGATTGTTCCTTTGGTTGAGCTTTATTATATACAATATATCATATTAACTCATAAAAAAGCAGATATTGAAATTTTTATATTGGTCTTTTAGGGAGTTGGATATGATTGTGTAAGCGCATAGAAAAATCAGCTAAAGTTGATTTAGGATTATTCTTATTATAAAAACTCATTGGGAATTTAAAAGAATACTGAATGCTTATTAAATTTAAGTAACATTAACCGACTTTGGTTTCTACGATTAAATAGACATTCATTTGACTATTTTTTTTGTTTTTTTTCTATTGTTTTTGTGTGACGCTACACATAAAAACATTACAAAAGCGTCTACAATAAGCTCATTTTATATAGGCTATATATGAATTAGTACGCTGAAGAATTAGAAATTGGAGCCAAAATTAAGCGATATTAGACCGAGATAATTTTTTCAGCGATTTTAGCAATGATCGATTGATTTATTTTCTTTTAATAGTTTAAAATGTCTCATAGACGAAGGTTCTGGTATATAATATAATGCAATGTCAGTGTGAATGGTCGAATCCGCAATGAAGAGATACACAGAACGGCCGGTACTAGAAAGAGTGGCATAAAGAAAATTTATGCCGGAAAATTGAGTGGTAAGAGAGGGAGGGGGAGACCTTGGTTGACCTTCGAAAAGACATTATTAAACATTATTAATGGAAGAGGCACGAGGACCCCTCGGAGAGCAAGAGTTTGATGACAGTCAACGAAGCGAAAGAAGTACAAGGAGAGCCAGAGACTTTTGAACGCCGAATTGTGGATGCACTGGGTGTTGAGAGGCGGAACTCTACGCCGCCTTTACTGTCAAGTTTAGGCTATGTTATTTTCATGATATCACTGACATTTGTATTAGGATTTTAAATACTTTGGTAAATATATCCAAAGTTTTTTAACCAGTCTGTCCTTTGGAAAGGCTAGTTCAGGAACAGTGGAACATTAATATAATATGCAATTAAGTATTAATTTAGCAAATAATCGCCATTAACATTTAGCAAAACAGGCCAATACTGATGCTTACATTTTAATACTTATGCTGTAAGAAACATTTGAATGTTTCTGAAAGTCATTTCCTTATTAACCACCCTAACTTATTATATACACATCCTAAACTTTACGTAATTCATATACAGTGAAAATGTTGTAGAAATGGCATTTCCTAGATATCTGCAGACCTTACATTATGTTTCTGCATTGAAAACATAACTACAGCCTTCGCAATCGCACTTCAACAGGGTTGTTGCCACACAACAGCGTTATAGGCTTCAATATCAGTAATTGTAATCATCAGTCTTGGTATGAGTAAGGAGTCTCAATCCGGAGTTGCGTCATTTCCAAAAGTGTATATCAAATCCAGGATAAATTGTCAAATCTGAAAAAAGTTGTCAAGTTCAGGGTCAAGAGACCAGTAATACGGTCGCTCATCAAGTCACGTCCGGGTAAAAATAGAATTGGACAAATTTATATAATTTTAAATTGTGTTTTAGTATAAATTTTTGATGGCAATCAATGGTCAGGGTGAAATGGCGACGAATGAGGCAATTAAGAAAGGTCAGGAATGAGAAGTGATGGCTTAAGAAAGTGAACAAATGTGTTAGATGCATAGTTAACGATAAAGTTATTTAAGTTACACAGTTATTGATTTTAAGAAAAATTATCAACATAATTCAAATTTCAATTGCATTCATTGGATTCTCAATAATGTGTACATGATCCGTCGATGACCGTGGTTGCTTCTTTCTGAAGAGGAAATCAACGAGGCTGGCGGCGCGGCGAGGACCGCCGTTCTCCAGGGCTTCGATGTCTTCGCTGCTCCTGGTCTCTACTAATTGTACGTCGTTGAGAGAAAAGTTCTTCTTCGCCTTATCGCGTGAGAATCTAGCTTCCAGTTCCGTTGAATATGCTCGAGAGTGGAAGAGGGAGAAGAGGGTGGGCATCTGGGTGGTATCTGCTAGCGATAGTGGCCTATCGAGGCGGCGCAGGACTCGTGCTCGAACGGCACTCGCAAGGCTTTCTTGTGACGCAGATCCTCCACCTGCGATTTTCGGGCTTGCCAATCCATTCATGGTATCTGAAATTATTATTATTAAAATCATAACATAAAGTTATGCAATGTTTGGCTAATGAACATTAAATTTAATTAAATAAAAATTAAACCACCTTGACGCTGTATCCCGCACACAGTAAGGTAGGCAGAGGGAACCTTATGTTAAGACACTCCATTCCACATTTTCTACTGAATTTTACGTGGTGAGTGGAAGAACTCGATTCTGCGCTTTGCCTCGACACCAGAGCGAAGAAATGGAAATATAAACTGAAATATTATATATATTTCACTTTCTCGAGTGGGTATCGAATCCACAACCGTTGCGTGTAAAGTCACACCCTTGTGCCGCTGCCCCACGACGGCCTTAAAATTAATTATGAGTTTAATACCCTTTGGGATCGAGGTGCGTGGCGATGGTCCGCCATCCTCATCGGTATGTCCCTCAGACAGGGTGTCGAGCGGGCGGTGCTCAACGCGGCGGTCATTGTGCGTGTCGCGGTCCACTCGTAAACAGACTCCAGATGTTGATGGAGTTGGGTTCTGTAACTCCGTTATTAACACGTGGAATAATTGTAGATTGGAGAAAGCAAAATAAAAAAAGGATTGGTGTTTTTTCCTTTCTTCAATGATTGGAATAAAATTTACCAAAGAATAATATTGAATAATTGAAACACTTTTGCGGATTTGTATCAAATAATCAGATTATGCGAAAAACGTTATATGGTTTCATATAAAGTAATCGCAACAATTTAATATTGTTTCATTTAAAAACCAACATATAAAATAAGCAACTGATGAACATAGAAAACATTCTATATTATCTTGATTATTTAAAATAGACTTACCGCATAGATGTCACGTACACCAGCCTGTGGGGTCTCGCCGATGCCATCAAGGAAGAATGTAACCATATTGCCTTTGCCCTTGACATCCACAGTACCGCGGCACCGTAGCTTGTAGCCGCGCGTCGACAAGATGTCATACACTTCTTGTGTCACCTTAAAGATTCGCATGGCTATAATAACTGCGTACATAGCACTTTATATATTATCTATTAAGAAAATTATAAACGTAAGTTATTTTATCAAATTCGCAGCCAACAGCATTAAGACTAACATTTATAATAATTGGATTTAATGCCTCAGATAAATGTAAATACATGTTATTAATTAGTTGTGGTACCACAAAATCGCAGTGCCATTACATTATGGATATAAGAACAAGTCGTTACATAATATATCAAAGAAATTTCCAATTACAATAGCATTACAAAAGAAATGCAGATTTTCTTTATAAATTATTTATTAATTAAATGAAAAAGAAAACTATGTGTACGTATATATGATATTAATAATTACCTGTATGTGATCTAGAAGGCCAGTGGAGTCCATACGCGATGCAACATTAACCGCATTGCCCCAGATATCATACTGAGGCTTGCGGGCACCAATCACGCCGGCCACTACCGGCCCAATGTTGATGCCTATCAAAATATTCCAAGTTTTATTCCTAACTCTATAGAAGCAACTAAAACAAATTTGTAGATACATCGAACATAATATATAGTAAACAATTCGCATCTAAACTGCATTACATCGCAATGCAATTAATTAAACGTTAAATGATATAAATGTGTTTACCATTATGATGATACATCTTACCTATCCTGATGCGAAAGCTGTTGAACGAGTGCTCGTTGACATATTGTAGTTGTTCTCGTAGTCGCAGTGCATAGTCCGCCATCGCCGTTACATGGCGATAGCCTCGCAGGTCTCTGGTCGCAGCAGTTAATCCTGGAAAAATATAATCAGCAGGGATAAAGATCCAGGTATAATAAGTAAGGATGATATAGGACGATAAGAATAAATATTTTTTCTACCTTTCTAATGTTTAACTGAATTGTTATTTGCTAACTTATCATAAATAAATAATTCAATTTCAATCATTTACATTTTATTTTCATTTCCTATCAAGAACGTTGGGGGCCGTCGTGGCGCAGCGGCACAAGGGTGTGACTGGAAAGCGACGGTTGTGGGTTCGATTCCCACTCGAGAAAGTGAAATATTCATTTACGTTTATATTTCCATTTCTTCGCTCTGGTATCGAGGAAAAGCGCGCCATTGAGTTCTGTCACTTAATACGCAATGCTCCTGAATTCGGCAGAAAGTGGGGAACGGAGTGTCTTAAGACTAAATTCCCTGTGCCTACCCTGCTGTGTGCGGGATACAGCGTGAAGCTGAAAAAAAAAACGCTGAGGGCTTGTTACCATCTTAATATCGTGTTTACATACCAGATGCAGCCATATATGTGGCACCAGTACTCTTGATTTTCTCAATATACTTGAACTGGTCCTCTGCGAGGATCTCATCGAAGTCAGCAATAATCTCGTTAAGGAGGCGCAGGCACTCCACACCCTCGTTGTTGCCCTCTAGTTCGACGTAGAACTCCGAGAAATTGGGAATCGATGCGAACATTACGCATACTGAGTCGCATTGCTCGTGGTATAGTTCCTATCGAGATTAATTTTAAAATAAATCAGGCATGAGATTCCCACTTGAGGAAATATTTAATATTTTCATTTCCTCGCTCTGGTAACGGGGCAAAACGCGGCGTTGTGTTCCGCCACTCAACAAGTGTCTTAATGGGAGCAGAGTGTCTGAATACTAGGTTTCCAGGTTCCCTCTATATAGAAGAACTCTGCCTCTCTGTATATAGAAGGATCTTTTTATCCCTCAACGTCAACACAGGGCTCGTAGAAGACATTTTCACTGTTCACAATTTTGTACGCCTGCGACTATTATTAAATAGAATTGAGTAATATGAAATTATATACATACATGTTATAAATACATATTAATTTTTTGACAATTTTTGTGAGGTTAACCTTCAAAATTGTAATATTTTTATAATATAAGCCATTACTGTGTTGATTAGGTTAAGGTTTTTTATGTAATAAATAAATAAACTACATATTCAACCATATTGCGCTAATTAATTGTGTATATGAATTTTAATCTTTTCTTGCTTTTGTTGGTATCTTACGCAAAGATAAAAAAATTGTAGTTAACTCACATCGATGTTCTTTTCACTGCATAGGAAGTGCTGGGCTACATGCTCTGGTAGGATGTTGGCAACTAGTTTCCTGTTATACGCCTCGAGGTGCTCCATGTCCTCCTTCTCATCTTTAATAATAAACCATAGGAAATATATATATATATAATAAATATGTTTTTTAATCTTTTACTTTAC
The DNA here is from genome assembly GCA_037355905.1 of Heliconius aoede. Classification (NCBI taxonomy): domain Eukaryota; kingdom Metazoa; phylum Arthropoda; class Insecta; order Lepidoptera; family Nymphalidae; genus Heliconius; species Heliconius aoede. The sequence continues at coordinate 443,661 of JBAIZZ010000364.1, read as the reverse complement.
ACTTTATGTACCTCATTCTGCGGGATAGAATAAAAGATCAAGTTTTTTGTGGATAAATTACTCTGTTTTTCAATTGCTTGCTATTCTAGAGGAATTGCACATATAGAAAGAAACTCTTTTTTTTAGTTCCACAGCGTATTTCGTATATATGGCCCCGTCAAGTCCCCGTCGAGCGCGAAGCAAAGCACTGCTTTACTTGGTTGTTGTCTTGTACACACACGTAATTATGTTAAAAGAATCTTCTACGGTCGATCACATAAAATTTCACTATTTCAATAAAAAATTCGCTGTAAGGACTTCTTTAGAATTGGCTTGGTTTTACCTAGACATTTCACAATTTTTTATAGAGACATCCTCCAAACACCTACAGCTTCACATAAAAACATAATTTACCATTGGCCTGTAATTTCCAGATGAAGTCGAGGCGGTATGTGCTCTCCGTTTGCTGTGAGTGTAGCACCAGCGCGACAAGAGCGCCGAGGGCCACCACAACGTTTGTCCATTGCTGATTCCAATCAACTTCACACGTGTTCCTGTTTTGATTTTAAAGGGTTTATTAAATGGTTGTTGTATTTATTTCTTATAATATATACATTTAACTGGAATTCACAAATATCAGAGAAACATTTAAAATCTCTGTTAATTTTTGACATAGTAGAATTTACACCAACGACACCAACGCCAAAAGTAAATTAAGCCAATTTGTACAATGTCCAATTTGCCCAGATACTTATGAATATTAAATTTAATAATAAAAAAAAGTAGAAGCGATAACTTACTGGATTTTATTGAAATGTTCTCTATAATAGAGGTGCTTCTGGATTGTGACAGCCACATATGTTGCACTGATCACCAGTAAGATGATAGTCTTTATCGTCGTCATCAGAATTTGATGCACCGCGCAAAGAAACATCGCCAGCAATGACAACTGCAGGTAGTACTAGAAGTCATCATAGAAAACATCAGGAATGATAAATTGTATCTAATGCTTATGAATGACAAGTACCTATACCAAGATATGACAATAAATATGGTTTGTATTTATAGTCTCTATTTTATTCTATTTTAATCTTTTGAAATACTTAAATTAATTAAAAGTTATTAAAACTACTGACCTCATTGATATCATGCGGGCACTTTACACTTCCATCCTTTGAAATCAATGCGTCCTTGTCAGAAAGCATGTAGAAGCCCTGGAAAAATATAAAATTTTAAATCTAGAATATTGTATAAAACAAAAAAATACTTATATAATTTATTTAGGACACGCCTCGAATCTGTACCTATTTCTAGCCGTGTGGTCCCGGCTTAGAATAGGATCACCCTGGTACTGTTGGTGTCGTAAGAGGCGACTAAAGTACGTGTGGTAGAGTCACGTCGTCAGTAATGGCAACACGCATGGGCAGACTCGACCAGTATTTAATACCACCCTCGGCATTTAAAACCGGCGTGAAGTAGTGGCCCTTGCCACTGCGTTTCGCATTAGGTAATGCCGGGCCCCGGTGCCCTTCATCTCCACCTTAAAGGCTGGCAACGCACCTGTAGCTCCTCTGGTGTTGCATGGGGTCGTGGGCGGCGGTGATCACTTACCATCAGGTGACCCGAACGCTCGTTTGCCTTGTCCTCTCCCATAAAAAAAAAAGTATGAAAAAAAAAGAAAAAGCGACAATAAAATCACAACGGGTGGCAAATCGTTTTAGACGTAATATATTGTATAAATGTAAAATAGGAGTTGTGGTATTTTTATATAGACTTCAAGCATCTAATGAGTTAATGGTCATAACTGGGAGACGAAATGTTTTTCATTCATTCATTCAGCTTCACGCTTCAGATAGACTAAATGTTTCTATTTCAAGTATTTTACAATGAATACCATAATGACTTCAATCTGGAGAACGATTGCAGCCACCACCAGGAGGGACAGCAGCTGCGCCATTACTCGGTTATTGTGCACAGCTGTCGTTAGTTTCTTCATACGGGCGGAGACGCTCTAAAATTAATATAAATTGTTATACTTCAGGCAATTATCAATTTAGTGTACTCGATTAAATTGTAATATCTTTTTTATTTTGTTTAATATTACTGTAAGTTTAGGTTTTAGGTGGAAGTCAAGGATAATGTTAACATACTTGAAAGTCAATGCTGAGCACCAAGTACGTTGCGCTAAAGATGGTGAATCCTGATACAACAATTGTTCCGATGACGGTGGGAGTGCTGAAAAATATTATTTTATTATATTAGAAACTTATTAATATTAATGAATCAACAAATAGTCGGAAGATTTGATTTAATTAAAAATATATCTACATTCAAATATTCACACAACCGTATAATGTATATAAAAAAATATTTTCTAAATAATTCTAAATATAGATTAGATAGAATATATAGAATATAGATAAAGTAAAATCGATCCTCACTTGACGAAATTGACCTTGAGTTCTGCTACTAAACACGTAATGCCACACAATCGGCAGAAAGTGGGGAACAGAGTGTCTTAACACTACGTTCCCTCTGCCTACCCTGCTGTGTGCGGGACACAGGGTGAAGCTGATAAAGTAAAAAAAAATGTAATACCTATTGAAATCGTATTGCACATGAAAATAATATAATGCACATACATATCGAAAGTACACAGTTGAACAATAGAGATGGCGATGTACAGTATAGTCGAGCAGATGAAGTACAACCTCAGCATCCTGTCCCTCTCGGTCGTGTACTGGAAGAAATTACCGTTGATTTCACTAGATGGCGTTAGAGTAAAAAAATAATTATCAATACAAGCCTCACATCCAGAGCTTACTCGTTATTCGATTGATTAATATTACTCGCTTAAACAAATTAATTAAAATTTCGCTATTAATTAAAAAGAAATGTATCCTATGAAAATTGAGAAAAAAACCTGACATCGACTTTTTACGTGTAACTTCGAGCAGTATAATAGCGTGACAAATTGTGCTTGCTACAGCCCCGGGATATTCTAATTAATCTGAAAGTTTTAAAAAGGCATTACAGTTTATGATGTTTTTCGTGGGTAAAGAACGAAAAAAAAAAAGCTAATTTACTCCGCAACTTTTTTTTAACCCGGCACCAAATTAAATTGTTTTTTCGTGTCATTGAATAGAGTTTACGAATAATAAATACCCTCTTAAGTGAACCAACAGAAAATGGAGTCACGTTAATCTGTCGACTTAGTATAGCGTTGATCCTTTCGAGTATCGCAATAGCTACACACGTTTTCAACTTACGTAATAAAGGAAGTGGAATAATGGAGATTATTAAAATTGGTGGCCAGTCGTGGCGCAGAAGCACAAGCGTGTAACTGTAAGCGCGATTGTAAGTTCGATTCCCACTCGATGAAATTAAATATTTAATATTTTCCGCCACACAAGGCTCAATGCATCAGGAAAAACATAGTTTAATATTCTACAAATTGATTTCACGAAACGATACCAGAGAAAAAATTATAACAGAACGGCCTACTGAATTTAAGGTAGGTAGGACTTTACAACTGCAATATTGTAGTTAAATAATTTGTATTTGTATTCGCGGGTGGTTAATTAAATAATGGAATTTATTTCAACTGTAAAAATATTATAGACAACGCTGCTTTGTTCAATTGCCAATATTTTTTTATTGTACATTTTATATATTTCGTTTAAATGAAAAGTATACTATTCTTAAATATATAAATCAAATTCAATCTGTATCCCAAATATAGCAGGTTACCTAACCTAGCGTTATGCTCGTTCCCCACTTTTAGCCGAATTTTTCAAGCCATTGCGTGTTGATTAGTACAACTCCACGCCGGGCTTATGTCTTGGTGCCTGAGCGAAAAGATGAAAATATTAATAAATACATAATTATTCCCCCGAGTGGGGATCGAACAAGCAACCGTAGCGTTACACCCTTGTGTCACTGCCTACAATGGCCTTAGAATTCAATTTAAATATATAATCTACTGTAAAATATATATCTTGAAATAAATCGTCGATAATTCTAATATATTATCAGGATCACAAAAATACAAACGACTAGTATACACACCATAACAAGACCATGTTAAACAACATGGTCTCTGTAAGTTATACAATAAATATACCAGCAATATTCGAAATAAACCTCCACTGATATTGAAAAAATCCATATAATATCAAGACGTTTGTCTCGAATAGCTGACGGTTTATTTTTTTATCTTCAAAATGTATATCTATTATTCTTTATATCCATTTTACTACAATAATAGTACATTGCCTTCTGTATCATCACGTAGAGATAACAAGCTGTGTATCATTTGTTACGTCCATGTAACAAATAGCAGTTGGAATAAGAAAAATAAAATAGATCTAATCAAATTAAATAAGTTTCACGGTTTATCCCGCATACAGCAGAGTACGCAGGGGGGAATCCAGTGTTAAGACACTCCATTTTCCGTATATTCGTAAAATTTTTCAAGGCAATGCGTGTTGAGCGAAACTCAACACCGGACTTTTACCTTAGTGCCTGCCAGAGCGAAGAAATGAAAATATTGAGAAATAATTAATTCCCTTGAGTGGGGTGCGAACGCACAACCGTCGCGATACAGTTACACCCTTGGGCCCATGCGCCACGTCGGTCTTTATAAACAAATTCAAAATCTTAAAAAACATATAGTCCAAGCAATGAGTTTTCTCGTCAATTATCCGAATGCAAGCAATTATCAAACTGCGGGTTTTACCTCGTACTGGGACAGTGTTCGCTTCACGCATCTATAAATTTGTGGTTCACTCGTGTGGAAACTCGTTTGAGGGTAGTCGTGATTGAGTTCGTGATGGCTGATACGTCACCATATCAATATCACACGTGTATATATATACACACTTTATGACTTTATATTGGAATTCCATAAATATTTTTCGATTGTACAGTGATATTGCATAATATAATGTATGAACAAACAAGAAGCCTAAATAAGTGCGAGTTGGACTCAAGTCAGTAGGTCAACGGTAAGTACAACTTATAAAAGCTTATCAACTAAAGTTGGCGGGACTTCATGAAATGAAATATAAGTTTGTAGGGATTTTTTTCTATCAAATATACCTATAAACTACACCATTTCGATATTTTTGCTTATTTGTATTGTAACTTAGTACTAAATATCATATATCCACGGGAAGTCAAGGGTAGGTTCCCTTTAGGTTTTGATTCCACAAAGACTTTCAAACAAAATCGGTACATAAATCCTCGTATCTTTTTATTGCGTTAACTTAGAATCTTGATTTTTCTATGCTTACCATTGACTTAAATATTTGACATTAATTTCAACTTGAAACCTCAACGGCAGAGCGGAACCTAGTGTTAAAACACGTTCCACGCTTTTCGCCGAATTCTGGAGGTATTTCTTGTTGAGTGGCTAAACTTAATGCCGTGCTTTGTCTTGACACCAGGAAGAAGAAATGAAAACATTAAAAAAAATCCATTTTCTCGAGTAGGGATCGAATCCACAACCTATCGCAGTTACACCCTTATGCCCCTACGCCACGACTGGCCGCGCAAAAATAAACTCCGCTAGTTAAAAATAATTACAATTAAAGAAGGCCAATTTATTTCTGTGGTTTAAACATGTAAAAGATGAACACTGGCAACGCGCCAGTAATATAGGCTATTTGAAGTTAAGAATTAAAAAAACGGTATGCCTTACTTTTTGCCTCGCTTAAAAGTTTCGTTTTAATTCTAAAATATATATGTTACTTTTTCACTAAAGAGAAGATATGTAGATTATTTAAAGAATTTAGAATAACTTACATGAAAAGTGGGTACCTATTATGTTGGTATACAGAATATTTTAGTCATCAGAGAGAGATGAATATACTCGGGGTAACAAATAAAATATTTCGTTGCCCCGAGTGGGAATCAAACCCACAAGCGTGTGCGTCTGATTCCCACTCGTGGGAACTGGACGATTTTAGTCAAACACTTGTCTCTGCGTCATAACAATATATGCAACAGTACCTTGCGTTCCAATTTATCATCGCGGAATGTGAGGGTGAAGGGGCGGCAGTGCTCCGCCCGCAGGCGGTCGATTGAGCGAGCATCAATCGCCTTCATCAGATACTCATTCACCTCGTCCTCTGGCTTCTTATTGTCGTTGCTGACATCTCCTCCGATCCTAGTAGAAAAATAAATGCGCTTGGTTAATACTTGGCTTAATAACTTTCTGGTGAATTACTTTATAAATGAAATATTTATTTAAATGTATATTTTCATTTCTTCGCTGTGTCGATTCAAAGCGTGGCGTTGAGTTCCTCCCACTCAATGCGAAAGGAAAATTTGGAATTGAAGTGTCTCAACACTAGGTTCCCTCTGCCTACTCTGCTGTGTGCGGGATACAACGTGAAGCTGATTTTTTTTACGTTATATATTTTCAGGATAATATAAAAGATTATATTTAAATAGAAGTAACTAGTCGTATTACAAGTATATGCATCAGACTAATATTATGAAACTTAAGTGTTTGTTTCTTTCAACACTTATCTCAGGAACTACCGATTCGTTTTGTAATTTTTTTTATTGTTCGATAGTGAATTCATCGAGGATGGTTATAAATGGCTATATTACCTCCCGCATACAGATTATTTCATGTGTCCTACACACTTTTTTAAAAGTTATTTTCAACAACGCGAGCGAATTCGCAGGTAAAATTTTATTAAAAAAATAAGGTGATAAGGTATTGTAACCTTTAATGTTTAAAAAATTGAGATACTAAAACAAATAAATTAAGAAATTTGTTTAGGTTATCGCGGCGCAGCACTTGGTGTACGAGTTATATACGTAACGGTTGTAGGACCGATTCCCGCTCCGAGTGAAACAAAATAAACTTAACGCCGCGCTTTAATAACAAGACGGGGGCGGCGTTGAGTTTCGCCACTCAATAGACAATGGCAAAACCACGATAAAATTATTACGTGATTTAGAATCCAATATTGAATAAATGAATTGTGAACTGCAATGCAGTATCATCCTCTTATTCAGCTACAAGCTATGTATGTTGCCTATATATATATAATTATTATTAAAAGGTTTGTTCCTGGCTCTACATATAGTGACAGTTACACAAATAAATGTTAATTGTTACTTATACTTATTTTAACATAATGGATATGTTGACGACAAATTCAATACTGGATAATAAAAGATTCATGAAGTTGATGAAATGATAAGTCGAATCGAAAACGAAAAGTGCGTTGAGCATAAACTCAGTTAACTTTATGTCGATTTCGATTTCAAATTACGATTGCATAAATCCTCGTTGATCCAGCACATGTAATTACGCTTTACGTGAAATCACAATGTGTTGTATATATGTACAACACATTGTGATTTCTATGTATTTCATTATATATATATATATATATATATATAATGAAATACATATTGATTTTTTATGTAGCTATATAACGATATTTAGGATTTTTCACCAAATCGGCTATTTATTATTAATTTGAGATTTGTTGTTTATATTATTATGGGTTCTTATGTAACAAAAAAATATTATTTTGTTATATATGTATGATGTTATCAAAAACGAAAATCTTAATCAACTAAGCTTACTGTACTACTTCGTAGTTCTAATAGGGCGCCAGGAGAAATTTTTTATTCCATCTCTGCCAAAACCAGCCACGACTGTTTCAGAGCTTTAAAGAGCTACTGGATTCTTACAAAACCACTTGAGCATGTTTCTATGAAATGCTACGACTGATGATACGACTGGTGATGCTGCCATCATATATTTAATTTTAATGTTCGGTTTATAAAAGTGATAGATAAAAGAATGGAAAAATGTATGTGACAAAGCAATAAAAAAAACGTAGAAGCTGCTGCTCATGGTGTAACGAAAAGGAAGGAATAATAATGAAATGTCATTATTATTATTCTATTTTGTATTTTTAATACAACATTTTATATTTTTAAAATATTTTCTATAAAACTGTAGTATTGATTCAGATTGAATTTATAATTTAGTAAAAGGCATAATATTAGACTGCTGGATCTTTACCACCAATTTCATATAAACTGGGGAGGAAACGCAGCTTATCAAAAACAAAAAAAAACAAACGAATTACCCTATAATGTTTATGAATGATATTAACATCACAAAGGCAATAAAATAAGGTTTAACTATCTTTTTAAATTGAAAGAAACGTTGCATAACACGATACTAATTTTTATTATATAATATAATTAAATGGAGTCGTTGTAGCACAACGTCGCAACGCGACGGTCGTGGGTTCGATTTGCATGAGTTGAGTTCCACCACTGAACACGTAATGTCTCATAAATTGGTCGGAAGTTGGAAATGGAGTGTCTCAACACTAAACTCCCTCTGCCCTGTTTACATGTGGAATGCAGCGTAAAGCTGGAGAACAAATAAAGTAAATATTTTACAGTTACACTGAATACTTTTAGTGATAAAGTTTTGTATATATAACATTTTGGTAAAATTTCTCGTTAAGTTAAATAAAGAGTTAAATTAACAGTAGTTAAACTCATTAAAGCGCTCGAAACGACAACGAGTGAGATTAAAATAATAACTACGTTTACAAATTTCTGCACAGCGCCATTTTACTGAAAATATGGATGGTAATTATTATATTTTATCTTTTATTTAAAGTACGATTTAGCGTTGCTGACGATGAACTATGATTTTATTACGAGATTAGTGGAGAAAACTATATTGTGCTGTTGAAACTTTAAAATATACCTAGTTATATACCTATATTTTTTTAGCCTCACACTTTATCCATATGCCTTTATGGAAAGGCATATGGATAAAGTATGAGGCTCTGGATGGATGGATATGGATCCATTCTGAACCTTTAATAGACATATGCTACAACTCGCAGTTTCATGACGCAATAAGCACTGCATCGTCTGCATACAACTGCAAATTTGTCTTCATATTTTACAGGGTTTTTAAAAATTTTTACAATCATTAACAAACTTATAAATGTGACAGTAAATTATCTTTATGAAGATAATAGCGGTAATCGTGAATAGTGTACTATAATTAGACGAATGCTGTAAACATATGTCTAGATTTTCTCAAGTTATGGGTAATGGATAATGTAAAAAATATCTATCATATACTCGTATGTTGATATTTACATTACAATAATCCATCAATAACTTTATCCCATAAGTTTGTACACCGCTAAAATTGGTTGAGTATCTAAAAAATAAAATATAAAGATCTCTTGCTTTTACAATTTAAAGTGCACTGCACAGTAGTACTTACAAATAATCAAATTTACATTTAAAATAAATAAACGTCAGAGTAAATAAATCCGAGTAAGTAACTCACTTCGACGACTGCTTGCCGTGCTGCGAGCCGTGCCCCATTACGCGCATCTCCTTCGAGATGTTCCCGTTGAGCGCGAACGAGTGCTGTGGCTTCTTGTCCTTACAAATAAAATAAACAATTACTTCATGTTTTGGATGTTTCTAATGTTATCAATAATTAAAAATAAAAAAAATCCCTAATTCAAAACAATTATATATTAATATATGTCTATATTACATTTTATTTGTTAATATTTTGATTTCTTGGCGCCAACTCAAAAGTTCGGCGTTGTGTTGAGTGGCGACTCAACACGCAAGGCTTCGAAAGATTCGACGGAAAATGGGGAACTGAGTTTCTTTTGATTTAGATTACATTCTAAGGCCATAATAATAATTTTCATATTAGACTGCCTTAATTTTATATACGCAAAATAAAACAATATATTTAATCCTCAAAGCTTCTAAAAAAATCAATTACATTTTCTTTATTATTATTCAGCTATGTGTGCGATTGGTTCACGTTTTTGTTCGTATAGGATTGACGTAGTATACCTATATTGAAAATACTCAAAACGACCTAGTGAAAAAGCTGAAAGAGAAAAATTCTAGTGGAAAAACTGGAAATGACATTACTTGCTAATACCTTTATGCAGTGGCGTGGCATACCTGTGATGCGCAGGTGTACCATTCAGTTATTGTTCTACGTTCTCATTCAAACGAAGCAATACTCTCCTACGTATTAATATATGGGTGTGGGACAAAGGATTATTTTTGGGACAAAGGATTTTTTTATCAATATTCTGCTAGAGGTATGAGAGATGGCTACGGATAAAGCGTGAAGCTAAGTTAGGTTAATTTATAATACATATATATATTACTATATTAACTTTTATAGTCCAATTTTGAAGAATTTATATTATTACTAGATTTTTTTTTCACTTACCACACGGCTCGTGTCATCGGGTACAATCAGATAAGTCTCGATGTTGTGGTCCTTCAAGTAGGCATTGCGCTGGCCTCCATAGGCGGGCTCTACCTTGTAGTCGTCGCCTAGGCATTGTAGCGTCTCCTTCGTGATGTGGACGCGTCTTTATAATTAAACAAAGATAGGAACAGATAATTGAATAAAGATTGAAATAGATTTATTGTTAAATAAATAGATACGAATGAGGTTTTTAACTTTTATCATCATAACGTGTACGGAACTAGTGCTGAGACACTCCCTTCTCTACATTTTAACCATTCCGGAGACATTCTATGTGACGGAAGTCACATAACACTTTATGTAATTGCATCGATAGAACAAAAATAATATATTCAAAAACGTATATAGATATGTTTTTAATTCTCAGCCGCTCATTGATGTTAATTCACTCTTTTCGGAATAAAAATTAAATTTGTTAATAATCCAAACATATTATATTAAAATTTTTTTTTAAATGTATGTTTTTAATTTTTTCTATATTTACTTGTTATTTTATTTTATTCTTAAACTGTAAAACCAGTTTTATTCTTTATATTTATTATCAATATAGGCTTCCTTTTGCTTAAAAGCAGAAAAGAAAATCCTCACCCAGCTACACCGCCGCTCTCCATGTAGTTGGCCAGCGTGACGTCATTTGACCAGACATCGAACTGCCACTTTCGTAGGCCGAGGACCACGCAGTGCACGCGGCCAGTGTGGATGCCGACACGCATGTTGACGTTAACGCCCATCACCTCGCGGACCAGGCTATAAAAAGTGAATACTCAAATGTGAGACTCAACGCCGCGCGTTGTCTTGTTACCAGAACGAGGAAGTGGGATTCAAACCCGTAATTATCGAGTTTACAATAATACGTTTATGACACTACGCTATAATCGCCAATATGAACATATATATTTGTATATTTATGAATCTTAGTCCCTGATTATAATAGGTATACAATTAAATTATATTATTCCTATAAATTTAATTTCTATTTCTGTCTTAGTATTTTAATAATATAAAATAAATAAAAAAATCAGTTTCACACTGTATCCCGCACACAGCAGGGTAGGCAGAGAGAACCTAGTGTTTGGAGACTCCGTTCCCCACTTTCCGTCAAATTCTAGAGGCGTGTTGAGTGGCGGAACTCAACGCCGCTCTTTGCCTCCAGAGCGAAGAAATGAAAATATTAATGTAAATAAATATTTCATACTTAATGAAATTAAAGGTTCAAAAAGTAAAAATTCAAAGTGTATTTTTTTTTTTTATAAAATAAAAAAAAGCTTAGTTCTCTTCTTAAAATATAAAAATAAGAATATACTCACGCAATAGCATCGATCATGTCAAGTCCCATCTCCACGCAGGACTTGGCGTGGTCGTCACGCGTCTCCGGCAGCCCCGACACACAGTAGTAGCAGTCTCCGAGAAGCTTGATGCGGAGGCAGTTGTGTTCTGCTGCCAGGCGGTCGAATCTAAGATATTAAATGATTACTTGTACTAAAAATAATATGGTGATTAATCGTTATGGAAGTTATTATACATATTACAGGTGGAAAAGTAAATCAGTAATGTTATTAGTTTTTAACTTGATGCACATAGCAGGATAGGCATAGGGAACCTGGGAAACTAGTGTTAAGACACTTCATTCTCATTAAACCTACTTTCGTTCCCCGCTATCTCTCAGATTCCGAAGGTTGAGTGGTGGAACTTTACGCTGCAATTTGCCCTGTTACCAGAGGAAATTTTTATAACAAATATAAACAATCGTATCATAAATACTGTGTAATAATTTACTACATACAAAAAAAAATTACAAGAAACAACTTTTTGATAAAAAATCGAATCAATAATTTTACTTTTGTTTCAATTAGTTACAAATATTACAAAAAGATATATCTATTTTGTATGCACGCATCTCAGTAGTAGGTGCTACGCCCTAACATCTTTAACCTCCGGGCGCTACGTACTGGCATCGCCTTGGTTACAGTTTATTACAGTCGTAACAAGATATAACGAGTTTATACCAAAAAATTAAGCTATAAATGGGTCGTGCAATACGTAAGTAGATCGAAATAGACCTTTGAGTAAAATTTTTAGTAGCTATCCCGTAATAATGTGGTTCACAGGAATAAGTATCTTTATGAAACCATCTGATATTTTTATTGTGTTTATAATACATTATGTAAATGGTAGAAGCCACTCGTGGCGCAGGTACACCAGCTTGTAATTACTGTAGAATTATATTTAATTGTTATTAAATAATAAGTAAATCATAAATGTATATAAGAATGTTACTTACTATAAAAATAATTAAAAACAAAATATTTAATTAATATTCAAATTATACTATGGTAAGATGTCACTAATTGTCTAAGATTAGGGCTATAAATAGGGGGGGTCAAGACCAGTCCAGGTCCTTTTCCTCCCAACAGGTGGAAACCATTCAGGCCGCACTGCAGGACACCACCACCACCCCGAGCTCCAGCCCTGCCAACCCAGGCAGGGCTCTCACATAATCGGGCTATAAGCCTGCCCAAAAACGCACACATAGTTATGGGTGCCGTTTGACCACCACCAAAGAAGGGCCAACTACCCTGGTATTGTTCCCCGGCCTCACAGCCTCATGTTGAAAAAAAAATAACAGCAATGTGGCGTTGAATTCCGCTACTAATGCCAGAATTTTACTTCTGGGAACGGGTACGGAGTGTCCTAATACTAGATGCCCATGTTCCCTCTGCCTACCCTTCTTTGTCCGGGATAAAAGCTAAAAAGTAAATAAAATAAATAGTGTAAGACACAAAACAGAAGAAAGTGCACGGCTATAGATCTCAATCTTTCACAATAGTCGAAAGTACGAATAAGATGTAGCCCAAAATCGATTGCATATATTAGAAAGGATAAAATATTCGTCGGGGCAAAGTAACCGACTACGTGAGCGTGCGTCATAAAATGTTATACTCATATGTAATTCGAGAAAGGTATCCCTATCATCATCACACGAAACTTTTCATTTTTTACACATTTGTTGTTGTAAAATATCGTTATTTCGATTGTTTTCCTACTACATACATATATTTGCGCTTTTTAAAGTGTACGAGACACTGGTGGCGCAATGGCACAGGGGCTGGAATGTAACGCGAAGGTCGTTGGTACGATCTCCGCTCGGAGTGATGAATCTTATAAATAATAAAAAAGTAAAAAAATAAAGTTAAGTTCTTGTTTGTCTGTCTGTATGTATGATCAGGTTTATCTCCCAAAATACTGAACCGATTTACTTAAATTTTTCACCAATTGCTTCGCCAATCGCTGTTCTCATTCGAATGAACTCAAGGCATCAGTTTATGTAGCGATCCATATCTATACTTATAATAATTCTGCATTTGTTAGTAATAAATCTGTATAAAAATACAGATTTATTAATTAACCGACTTTCAAAACAAGGAGGAGGTTCTCAATAAATTATTTTCAGTTCGATATTCGATCCATTTATTCGATTAACTATTTTCGATTCGATATTGGATTATTCGATTCGATTCGGTTATTTTTGTACAGACTCGTGTTTGCTTTCGGAAAGCACAATTTGATGACGTGATGATGAAGATCCCAGATGTACTACGTAGTTGTAATATTTACTTTTACTGTAATACTTACAAGGAAAAACATTATTATTTTTTTTCTGACCGTGAACTTCAGTTGTTTTGTTATTATTACTGTCTATTTTATATTTTGCTATTAAAGGAGACCACAAAGCTTCGTCGAATTACTTTCGGCTGTCTCTCAAAGCGTCATAAGTTTTCGTGGCGACCATTGCAATACTCCGCTGTCAAAAATTGTTCAACCTTTTGTGAAAATAAGAAATGCCTTTGAGTAGTTTCGGGCCAGGTGTGTTTCAAAACTTCTTTCAGCTTCACGCTATATCCCTCATGTAGAGCAGAATAGGCAAAGGGAGCCTATTGTTAAGACGCTCCCCGCTTTCTACCGAATTCTGCGCGTTGAGTGGCGGAGCTCAAAAATGTAGTCACCGTGGCTCAGTGGCAGTCAACGTCATACTTTTTCGTTACCGGACGGATGCAATGAATTATTTTAATTTTTCAGCTATAGTGAACAAAGCGCGGCGTTAAGCTCTGACGCAGAAAACTTTTTGCAACGTCTCAATTTTAAGCGTAAATGGAAGATAGTGTCGGATGAAATTATTTTGTTTAATTTACATAGTTTCGCACTATTATTCATATAATGACATTTCTGAAACGACAAATAATTTTCTAATCAATTTATATAAGTTCTTTGAAATTTTAATGACTGTCTGAAGTGTTTTGTTTCTGCTCTCATTATTTTTTAAATGTGAGATCAAACAGTTCTAAGAAGGATTTTTTCAATTCAATCTATGGTAAATATCTAAATTTAAGAAAAATGTCGTGACTTAGTACTTAGTATTATACAAGCTATAATTATGATTTAGTAAATTAAATAATTTTTGTTGTGTAAATATATCGTTATATAATATTATTATATTAAAATGTTTTTACGTTAAAATATTTCAAACCAATACCTAAATAAATTCATCAAGATACCTTAACAGTTTAGACATAGGATTTTTTTTTCATTTCACGATTTTTATCCATATCTGTATTTCGTGTAACGCACACATACACATAATACTAAGCGCGTTTATGTCATACTTTACAAATGGCGTTTTATTTTAAAACGATAATTTTATTATTTGTTTTGTTTGAACAAATATTTTTTTGTTTATGGATTTTTTTAAATTCTTAATTATATAAGGCTATTATAGAGTAGTTAAAGGCGTGGTTTCATTTAAAGTGTTGCTTATACTTCCACCTGTATATTAAGTCTAATATTCCAGTAGACATAGGAAGATGAAAAATTATAATAAAAAAATAATTTTATTACATTGATATAAAATGTTGGTATATAATATACACTTAACCACCTTAATAAAAATATTTATTAGTATCTGTAGAAAATATAAAATAACAGAACGGTCGACGAATCGTGGCCGTCCTGAAGTTAGACATTCTGAACTTTTGCGCACTCGAGAAGAAAACAATCAAAAGTAAGAAAAAATCAACATTTAACTTCAAAACGGCCACGCCTCGTCGACCGAACTGTAACTCACCTAGCGAAGAGTTCATTAAGGAGGCGTACAAGTTCCTCAGCAGTGCACTGGTCTGATAGGGATGTGAAACCGCAGATGTCCGCGAAGAGAATGCTGAGTACACGAAACAATGCTTTAGAATATATTAAAACTGTAATATTCAAACGAATAACTATATTTTTTCTTTCTATTAGACGTAGATTCCAAAAAAAAAAAACGATAAATAAATAAAATTGTATAACCACATTTTATTCAAAGCATATATATTTATATATTTTTTAAAATAATATAGTATCAAACATTGTCGTATTTGCATTCTTATATTTTTTAATCAACCCAAGGGATTGGTGCATAAAAGTACTCAATTCTGTTAATTTTTTAAATTTGTGATCAAAAATCGACGTCAACATTAATAAAAGATATTAAGCTTTTATAGGATAAGATTAAGCTACATACATATATACTGTCCAATTTATCTAGTGTATTGTAATTTAAATGATAAAAAATTAAAACGTTATTTATAGGTAAAAAGTAATTATTTTAATCTATATTTATTTTGGTCTGTAACATTCACAATCATTCAACAACAAATGAAGTGAAGCGCGAATTGTGTTGTCGATAGCGTCATTGACGCAGAAGTGGCGCGAAAATGAGCGATTTTGCTTGGTAATATTGAGTAATAATGTCAATGACGTACAATCTTTATATTTTGTGATTTTTTTCTTCTATTGCGGATATTTGTTTTTGTTTCATGTATTACTAAGCTAGAAAATATACAACAGTTAGTAGTTAATTCAAATCGAGATATTTTAACGTTTATCTCATCTAAAAAAAATCTAAAATCATGATGTTTGAAAAAATTAAGATCTACACAATCTAATACTACAATATATGTTAAGGTATTATTATTATTGAATAGATCCGATAGACAACAGGCCACAACCACTCTCTACCTACGACGTACAATACTCATACCTATCTAAAATAATATTGTGAAAAAAAAACATATTTCAAAAGCCTACAAATGTAAATTAAAAATATATATATATATGTATAAGTTTCATTCAATACAAATTCGTTTTGTTTTCATTACCTACATCACTATTATATAGAATATTTGAAGTTTTGGGTTTATCCCTCAGCGCTATTAATAGATGATTAGTTTTGTAAAGACCCTGAGCCCAACCTTACCTTAACCCAAAACTTAATTTATCTGACAAGCTAATGGCAACAAATTACATACATGTAATATTTATGTACAAATAATATTTTGCACTTTGATTAAAATATTTAATGAAAATTTTTAATTACACATATTATATTCTTAACAAGTCCAAATTTAAATAAGAACAATCTGTACACTCAAAAAGCTCTACTTGCTTTTTCATACTAACCTTACATTCTCGTATTTCTGGATGTATATCTTGTGGAACTGTTCTTGTCGCGGCTGGTTGGCGATGTCAGCCTTCATCTCCATGGCAACGTGGCGGGGCAGTACAGACAGCAGCAGACGCTCCTATAACACGAGAATAACAAAAATACAAGTTTCATTATAATAGGATTAGCGTTGGAGCCCGGGTGAGCGTGCTGAGCTGCGATAGCGGGGGCTATGGTGAATGGTAAATCTGTCGTTGACAGAGGGTTATACAAGATTCCGTACCGTTTAGTCGTCGTGTACAATGTAGATGGATTTATTTGTATGACAATGTTAATTAATAGTATGAAGCCAGTCGTGGTGCAGGTGCCTAGCAAGTATGTGACTGTAAGCGCGACAGGTTGAGGGTTCGATTCCCACATAAGGACATTAAATATTTAATAATTTAATTTCTCTCGTGTCTAGGCAAAAGCGCGGCGTAGAGTTCTACCACTCAACACGCAATGCCTCCAGAAATCGGTGTACAGTAGGGAGCTGAGTGTCTTAACACTGGGCTTCCTCTGCCTATCCTGCTACATGCGGGATACAACGTGATTTTTTTTAATAAAATAATATTATTGTATCAACCTTACTTAGCGCACAGCCATCGAATTTAATTAACAAAATAATCAAGCATACTAATTAAACAATGAAAATTATAATCTATTTGTGCATGAACAGTATCCAAAGCTAAATATATAAATTTGTAACATAATTAATATTTCACGAATCAATTGTGTGAGTGACTTCCCTGACCCTGACTTCACTTTAATTAACCATTGACGACTCGAACGGGTGACGGCCACCCATACCAATTATTGATCTCTCCAGCATCCTCCATCCACTCCGTAGTCATCGTCAAATTATCACTTACCGTGCCGCTAGCGCTGACAAACGGTCGAATGGTTATTATTGTATTGCATCGATATAGTGACAAAGAAGAGATTGTATCATTGTTGAATCGTAACAGTATACAGTTCACAGCTGGGTAGGAGGGGGAGATTCTGGAGGCACTACGCGTTGAGTGGGCTTTATCTCGACACCAGAGACAGAAGAAATGAAAATATAAATAAATATTTCATTTCCTCGAGTGAGGATCGAACCCATAACCAGCAGCGTACAGCCACATATTTGCACCCCTTCGCCACGATTCAAATATTTATAAGCCTTCAAAAAATATATTTTTATATTATTTACACTTGTCTAGTAAAAACATTGAAATACTTTGACGCTTACTTTTATGTGTAGCAACACTAGAGAATCAGCCGACTGATTGATGAAAATACCAGAGAAAAAAAAAGTAAGTAAAAAAAAGAAAAATTTTGTTTTTGACATCCTGCAAGCAATATTCATAAATTGACAACTTCAATTTGAATGTGCCATGTTCTAAATTTCATTTCAATTCAATCAAAGTTGAAGTTAAAGAATATTCTATGAAGTTAAAGGACTTTCTATTGATATAATGTAAACCGTAAAGACTAAATAAATATTATTACACGCAACGATCAACAGTCCGATATATACGAGCATATACAAAAAAAATTCTCGTATGGCATATACAAAAAAATTCAAAAGGAAAGATTATGGCATTTAATAAGAAAGTAAACTATGTTAAAATTATTATATTTTATTCTTGTAGTGGCCAGCAGTGACTCAGGGGCACAAGCGTGTAACGCGGTTGTACACGCGACAGTTTGTGTGTTCGATTCCCGCTCGACGACATTAAATATTTAATATTTTAATTTCTTCGCTCTAGAGTCGAAAGCAAAGCGCGGCGTTGAGTTCCACCACTCAAGACGCAATACTTCCAGAATTCAGCGAAAACTAGAAATCGACTCGATCGAATCCGAGAGACGATCGTGACGATCTTAATCTATTTTATTATATATTATTTTATTGTTTTTATATATTATGGTTTTTAATATTTTATTTTGACAAGATTATCTTAATATTTAAGTAGTGTTTGTTACCATCGGTTTACAAATTGCAAAAGTTATAAATTTTTAAAGAATATTATATTTTGGCGACAAAATTGCAATAAATATTGTATTAATGGATTGGCTGAAGCTTTATTTTCAATATATGTATAGATATTATTTTTATTATTATTCTAAGAATGATATTATAATTATATAGAAGCCGCGAGCGGGTCGCTAGTTTAACAAGTATTTTTCTTTGGTTTTATATTCTACATTGAGATCTTAGAACCATATTGCTATCTAAAACGTTTTTTTGATATTTATCTTTCAATTTTTACAAGTAACACAAACAAAATGTTATTGCAAGAGCGCAGTCCACACTTACAACCACTTTAGTCTAGACCGAGGACCGACAAAGGTTTTTAATCAATTCTACATTTCTTCTCGATAAAATTGCTCTCTGGTATTTTTTATAGCAAGTTTTTGCAAAATTCTTTCTTATTTTTCTTTGACATATCGCTCTATTCCGTATATGGAAGGAAAGCAGAGACTTATCTAATGACAAAACAATTCGTACGTCCCCGACGCAGTCGAAAACCTCAACCTCAATTCTCTAACAGAGTTAATTAATTTATTGTTAATTTTGTTGTTTCATGGTCTATCACAATTATTTATAATAAAGTTTTGAATTATATAATAGATTTAAAGAAAGTTTCTTCTTTTCTCAGTAACCCAATTGTATATAATGTTACGCATATAACGAAGTTTCCATTTATTCTGACAACAGCTACTTGTTCATAAAGAAAATGAATAAATGCAAATACATCAGGAGATTTTATGTTGTTTGTCCAATACAACTCACTACAATGTGAATAGATAAATTGAACGCGTAATTTCTTTGTGTCGGACTATCCATTAACTGATTATAATGGGTTTCCTTCTGAAAAGACATAAAGGCGTCCTTAGAAACTTATTTTAACACTATACTACTTGATAAAGGCATAAAAATTCTATATAATTCTATATAAAATATATTAAAACATATAATGTGTAATGTTTCTATAGGTATATTTGTTGTTAGTGAATATTTCTTTCATACTAGTGGTCGTCCGAAACTTCGTTTGCGCAGGCTTATCCTTTATATGATTGTATGTCAACAGGTGGTTGTGATTGAGAGTTACAGCGAGTAATGAAAGAGAGTTTAGTGTCAAGACAATCTGTTCTCTGTTCTCTGCTCTCCATTTAAATCCAAGTCACTGTGCTTGGATTCATATGTTTTTGAATATATTAATTAGTGATATTCAAAAACAATTTGAACACCATTAATTAATATATTGAGTTGAAATTCAATTCACAACTGTCACAATTACAGCTTTCCAATTATGCCACGACAGCCTCAATTTTTATGCTTTTTGTGTCAATTAAAATTGCCCATAACGCCGGAAATCTTTTGCTAAGACGGCATTTTGATAGTTCTTATAATTTATTTTTAATTTCATTACTACTAGGCGTAGTTAATTCCAGAATTCCAGATATTTTTTTATGTTATTCGTTACGTTCATTATCTTTTAAATGAGTATTAAATTATTTCTTTTAGTTTAATGTGATCTTTGTGGTACTACTATATAAGGCGTGTCACTCTTTGAAATCAAATAGCAAAATCATTTTAGATGCTATCTAGGTATAAATTTACAACAAAAAATATATAAATATCCGTCCAGTGTTTCTGATGAAACTTTTAGTAACCATATGTTCGAGTTCTAATACTAGTTTCATAACAGTCTAAATTACTTTTTGCATTACAGACACACTTTTGTCACTATTTAATCATATTAGACCATCCAAAAGATGGCATTGGGTTAGATTTCCTTTGGATAATAGTGGCATTGGGATCCTCTACGCAATACTCACAATCGGACGATAAGAGAGTATGATATCTTAATTTAGGCTTACAAAAATGTTTTTTTTTTTCAACTGACCTGTTGTTGATTCTCCCTCTGTGTGACGAGACGAGCTTCAACACAATCCCTAGTCTCGAGGAAGGCCCGTCGCTGCGCCAGCTCCCGCGGGTAGTGGGTCAGAATACCGGCAATGTTGCACGCAATCAGTGTTACCAGACTACAGATGATCTGTTTAGAAAAAAATATATAAATGTAATTATTAACGGTATATCTTCTTCCAATACAGGTCTCACAAATGGCACGCTATGTGTAAATCCTTTGGACAGTATAAAAGAGATTTTTCTCAAAATTCTAATACTGAAGAAAAAAATTTTTTTCATTTTACAATCGAAAATATGGTAAATAGAAATTTAGATATTATGCGGATGATGTAATAAATAACAAGAAAATATATAAATGTCAATTAGTTAGTTAATATACGCTCTTTTAGTCATTCACTTAATATAATACTAGAGACTCGAACGCGGCTTCGCTCGCTTAAAGTAATAAAAGGATAATTCATAAAAAATAAATAAATAAAAAGGACATATGATACTGTCTTTTCTAATGCCTCTAAGAATCTGTGTACATACATTAATTTCATGATATTCGCGTTTGTAATTTTGGCGTGAAAGCGTAACAAACAATATATAATATTAGTTAAAAGTAGATTACATTACGCAATACTTTAACATAGCTGTTAGGTTTCACCTGGGAGCTTGTAGAATTGGGCAACATCAGTTGGGCACCAATATTGATGGCAGCCAGAGCGAGCCCACCAATCGTCGCCTCGTGTAGTCTCAATGGGAGGGTCGCATACGTCACATATGTGAAGAAAGCGCAGATGCTACAGCTGATCTCCATTGATCTAAACACATTGAATATGGTCTACACTGAGTCAATAAAAAAAAATGAACCGACTTCACGGTGTATCCCGCACACAGCTTGGTAGGCAGAGGGAACCTTGTGTTAATACACTCTATTCCCCATTTTCCGCCAAATTCTAAGAGCAAAGAAATAAATTCTCCAGAGCGATGAAATGAAAATATACATTTTAATAAATATTTAATATTATTGCATGGGGATCGAACCTAGTCGCATTGACAGACAAACTTGTGCTCCTGCGCCATGCCTGGCCTCATTAATAAAAAAACAAACAGTTACATATCTATTAATAATATTAGTTTAGAAGGTTTTGTGTAGTGAAGGGAAAGTGTAAGAGGCAGATAGTATTTTGTAGGTAGGGAGTGCTTTTTTTTATGTTATTGTTTATGATTTTCGTTACATAGTTGTTTTATTTTAAAAACCATTAAATCATTTATTAATTTAATATCTTAGTATATAATTTTAATATATCACTTTAGAGCATAACACAATAATTGTGTTCTATGTCACTAAATTACAACACAGTATATACTTATAACCTTCCTTCCTTAAAGACAACATTATTCACAATAATAATAATAATAATAATTTTTATTTTATAAACCAAAAATAATAATTTTAATTTTATACCACTTCAACGTCATAGAAAATTATCTCATCCGACGACCCAAAAGTTATTTACACATACATTACATACACGAGTATATAAACAGAAAACTTTTCCGATGTACCGTAACACACGGAACAAGCCCAGTAAAAGGTTTACGGTGGAAAATTTCGTTTTAAAATGAAATTTGTGAAGTTTGCTTGAAGGTTTCAAATCACGGTGTTGTTTAAGCGTTGACTGTCGCAAGGCAAATTGGAAAGTTAGTATTGTAGTGATATATTTTTTATGTGACGGTTATATAATTTTAATTGAACTAAAAAATAAATACCTCAGGACAGCAGTCGCGGCAACAGAGAGCTCAATCAACAAAAACGTGACGAATACGATGTATGAAATGGTCAGGAGGTAGATCTCGTTCATTGCAGGTCGGCTGAGGCACGCTAGCAAGCCTGAATGATGGACACATTTGTATTGGTATTGCAATTTTTTATACTTCATGTTGTTTCCCGCACATTGCAGGATAGACAGAGAGAACCTAGTGTTAAGACACTTCCGCAACCCATTTTCCGGAGAATTCTAAAGGCATTGCGTGTTGGGTAGCGGAACTCAACGCTGCGCTTTGCCTTGACAACAGAGCGATGAAGTTTAGCCGTGTGATCCCGGCTTAGAATAGGATCACCCTGGTACTGCCGGTGTCGTAACAGGTGACTAAAGTACGTGTGGTAGAGTCACGTCGCCAGTAATGGCAACACGCATGGGCAGACTCGACCGGATTAATACCACCCCCCGCATTTAAAACCGACATGAAGCAGTGGCTCTTGCCACTGCGTTTCGCACTAGGTAATGCCGGGCCCCGGCGCCCTACTAGTAGCTCCTCTGGTGTTGCATGGGGTCGTGGGTGGTGGTGATCACTTACCAACAGGTGACTCGAACGCTCGGTTGCATTGTCTTCTCCCATGAAAAAATATTTAATTTCCTTGAGTGGGCGAACTCATTTCTTTCCTCAACTGCGACATGTTTGCCCACTCGAGAAAATGAAATATTTAATTTTCATTTCGTAACTCTGGTGTCGAGCCAAAAATTTAATTCTGCTACTAAGCACGTAATGCTCAGTAGAGTGGTCTTAACACTAGGCTCTCTCTCCATACCCTGCTACATGCGGGATACAGACTGACATATCATTAAATGGTTATATAAAAATAATTGACTACTCACAGGTATAGACGACGGACGTCACACCGAAGATGGCAATGTTGACGATGTGAGCGATACGTTCTTTCTCATAGAAGATTCTTTTGACGCTGCTGTTCCTGTATACGGATGGGTCAAAGTAGCTCATCGTCGAATAGCTCATTTTTTTTACTATAACTTTATATTAATTTAGTATTTTGTACCCTTGATTTTTCAACCCTTGAAAATATCCAAGGCCAATATGTTGACAAAATATATATAAACGAATACCGGGAATAAGTTTTGCACCCACTACCGCCATAGTTAGTACAATTCTTATTTGTAATGTAATATAATAATATATTTTTATATACGTACTCATGTGTTTCAAGAGCGGTTGCTCCCATAAACGAGAAAAGTCTGCCGAAGAAGTTCTGCGCTTTTAACAGTGTATTTATTTGCACGGTGGTGAGACTGACGGTCACGGCCAGCAGGAGTCCGAGCAGGTGAGTTATATTCGTTTGGTTCATGCGCAGAAAATAGCGCTGGTATAGCATTTCAACCTGTAACAAATTAATATTATTAATCGTTTTATTTATATATTATATATATATATATACACGCGACAGGTTTAGAGTTCGATTTCCTCTTAAGGAAACGAAAACTTAAAAATTTTTCTTGAACAAACTGACTTATTAATGAGTTATTCGAAAACAAAACCCAAATTACATTTTGAAATGAGTATACAGTATGTAGCTTTACTGTCTCAGTTAAATATCAGACTTATCGTTCAATTATGTAACTTGTTGTTGTCTATGTTAAAATATCTTCACCGCCCCGTATGCCTTTCTGTCGCGTTACGTCGCCAGCTGAACACATGCGATAAATCATATTTTTTTTATCACGTTAAATCTTCAAGAATGTATAGAATACTAAAAGTCAATTTTGCCAATTCCCCTATGCACAATTTCCCAAGCTTTCAATATCATGTTGACTTATGTCCGCGCCCCAACTCGCGTGAGACTTATTATTTTACAATTAATTAACGAATATAATTACATAATTAATTCTACCGAGTCGTTTATAAATTTTGTATTTCAGTATTAATGATAAGTAATATGTAGAAAATGTTGTTTTTAATTGCGAAAAGTGTTGACAAAAACTATAATAATAGCGAAATTATGATTAAATTTAATAATAATGAATGCTCGCTCATTATATGTCTGGTGATACCAGATTAATGAATAGATAAAATATGTATTTTCTAAAAATTAGATTTCCGCTTCCATAGTTTACAACAAAATTGTGTTTGCCACATGCGATGATTACAATTTACGTAGAAAAATCCATAACTGAACGTATTAATTTTGCTTAACGAGGTAGTAGAAGAATACAGTCTTCTCCATTCCCCACTTGCCGTCCAATTTTCGAGACCTTGCGTATTCATTGGCGGAACTTAACACCGCGGTCTTAATTATTTAAATATGCATAACCGTGTGTGCTTGTACCCCACTGCCCTACGAAATCTAGAACAAACATATATATGTACACACAGTATAAATCAACTTGTGCCAGCCCAAGCGTGACCAGTGATTGAATTTGACCAATTATTATCTCTTGGAGGTGCGCCCCGATCAATACGTGCAGGTCCAGATCAGGACCAAGTCACGGTAGTCTCGTTTGAAATCTTAATTACACCTCGCTACACCTCACATCTCGGTGCCTTGAAATTTGTCTACATGCTAATTGATTGTGAAATTCTAGTAACTGATCGTTATGGGCAACTATTCTATAACTCAATATATTATCTTTATATATTATGTATATAGATTATTATATCAGTGTAGATAATTGAGTATTGTCTTAGGCTTTTAGCGGTAGCTATGAGTTTGATAATAATTCTTAGAAGTAATTTTAAGAAAATTATATAGAATAGGTAAATAACATAATTGTCTTATATTTCTAACAAAGATATTTTTCTTGTATAATATAAATATTTTCTCAACGCTTCACGCATTATCCAGGTAACCAAAGAGAACTAAGCACCGAACGCCGCGGTCTCTGTTCTCTTTTACCTTGTCCATTGTCATCAATCTCTTCATACATGCCCTCCGGGGGCCCCTCTTGCTTTTAACGTGTCCTTCCTCCAGTATTGTATTAGAATACTGTCTCTCTGTTTCTCAAAAGTCGGCTAAAGTCATCCTGCATCTCTTATCACTCACTCTTGTTTACAAAATCATTTTTTTTTTCATTTTAATATAATCAGTATAAAAGTTCAAACACCTATAAATTCACATTGCAATATTACAAACTCATGTTATTCGTAAATGAAACGCATATTTGACGCTTTAGGCATTATCATGTTTCAAGCTGTATTTGCTATAATTATATGGATCGAGCTCGTTTAATAATTGTAACAATACAAAACTAATTTGGCAATATTAGTACTCATGTTAATAGGTAATATTTTTTTTATGTTTCTTGCATCCAACAGGGGGGCAGGCAGAGGGAACCCAGTGTTAAGACACTTTGTTCTCCGCTCTCCGAATACTTGAAGCGAATTGAGCGTCGGAACTCAACGCAGCGATTTGCCTCGTTACCAGAACGATGAAAAATTAAAATATTAAACATTTCATTTCATCGATCAAACCCACAACCTACACAAAGTATAGTAAAAGAAGAACGCTAGTGCCCCCTCGTGCGCCACGGCTGGCCTCAAAATCACATTTAATTTCTTACTCCAAAGTAAAAGTGTTATCATTATGCTACGTTCAAGATAAGTAAGCTCGCCGACATACCGAGTTGACGGCTCCCCTTATCCGATTTGAAACTTTTCAAATAACCAACGTAGGAAGCGTAAAATAAATTATCGTTCACAAGGTACCCACGGTACCCACTGCATCAACTTTTTCTCTCTTGCCCCAATTTCGTGCCTCCCCGTCACTTGATTATTTCGAAGGACTTTCTTAACTAGGTGAAATTGAGGACGTCATAATTGGAACTTACGAGCTCTAAGTAATGACGTTGTGAGTGCGCAAAATTAAAATTTAATAAATTAATATGAATTTATTTGATTAATTTTAAATGTTTCAGGTTCATCTACTATGAATTCCACTGTGTGACAATTATCGCGACGGTTATGGGTTTCTTTTTTCATAAATTCTCAAAACTCCTCCAGAATTCGACAGAAAGTAGGGAACGTAACTATCTTTATAGGGACGGAGTGTTTTAACACTAGGTTTACAGGTTTTGAAAATGGTGAAGACCCTACGATCCCGCTAGGACACTCCCGTTCCCCACTTTCCGCCCAATTCTGGATGCATTGCGTGTTGAGTGGCGTGTCTCAACGCCACGCGATTGCCTCAACACCAGAGGCATGAGGATATGAAAATATTAATTATTACATATCACCGAGTGTGAATCGATTACATAACCTGTCGCATTTACAGTCGCATGCTTGTGCCTCTGCGCCACGACCGGCCTCTCAAGTCAAGTTGTTAAGTTGTTATACTAGTTCATAGTTAGTAATAGCTAATAGATCTTTAGTACTTTAATAGTCAATGTCAAACCTATTTTCCTTTAAGCGCGTCAATCTCGAGATTAACCTTTCATAGTATATTATATGTATTGCTAATTAGAATCATATATAATGTGTTGTTTGTAAGCTTCAATCAGCTTTAATATTACATATTGACACTGATAAATACTTTATTTCTTCGCTCTGGTGGCAAACGAGACTCTCTGCCTTCCCTGGTGTGTGCGGGATATAGTATGAAGTTGATTTTATTTTTGTATTTTATGATTATTATTTAGTATAGTTGGATTTATTTTTATTCACACTTTATGCCTAGCGGGATACCCAAAGAGATAGGAACACCGAATGCTAAGGTATGATATGATACGATATGCATACCCGTTTCCTCTTATCCACTGTTCTGTATCTCATATTTTTTTAATTAACCTTTCTTCATTTTTTGCCATTCATTTCTCAGTCGTTCTCTTGACATGCCTGAGCAGGTTCTTCACTCTAATTGTGACACTCTCGCTAGTATCGAGAGCAATTGAAATCTTAAAGTGAGACACTTAAAATAGCAACTTTCGTAGGTAAGCAAGCAAAACGCGTAATTTTGACCTGAAGTTATTCTTTATTATTGTTCATTATACAATCGTGTCACGCATCTCATGGATTTTGTTCTGAATTTATTCTACATGGGGAAACTCAGCCAAGACTCGTTAAGTGGTTCCGAAGAGCCAGGCCAAAGATATGCACCAAATAAAAAACTACCGAATGCTCAAAGTTACATTACTTTTCTAACTTTTAAGTGGGTAAAGTGATTTTGATCATTCTTTTTTATTTGAAAACTGGTGCTTCTCGTGTGTTTTCATTTTAATTTTGGTCTATTTCTGGCAAAGTGCATGTACCTTGGATATAAGTTGTAAAAGAAAAAAATAATTCTAACAAAATATACCTGGCAATATTCATAACATAGTTAATTACGTATAATACAATCTATATATTTGTCATATTAATGTAGACTAGTTCATGTATTGATTATCACAGTCGTCATCTCGCATATATAGCGAGAAGTGATCAAATCGAGTCGAACTGTCAATATCCTTTGAACATCAAACTACTCTTGAAGTGAATCTTGAATTACTCGCTCGCTTGGTAAAGTTCTGATTATGGAATACGGTTGAAGCCGGGCCTTATTGTTGAAAAATATCTTGCTTTTCAAAACGAATTAAAATAATTATGAAAATTACGATAACATAATCTTAAGGTAATAATTTTCAGCAGACCATAAACACAATACAGTGTATTTAAAAAAAAATAAACGTGTAGTTGAAGAGACAGTCGCCGCGTGCGACTTGCGATTGAAACAATTTATCATATTGCCAATACGAAAACTTTCTATCTTACTAAACATAAGTATTAACTTCTTCACTAAATTAAAGTCCTTTGGATATTACTCAGAAAGCAGCCGACAAAAGGGCTCGCATTTTTATCGTTTAATATAAATATGTGGTTCGTTTGTATTTTATTAAAAATGTCCGCGGCAGAAAGATTCGGGGACTGAAATGAGAAATACACCAAATATTATTTAGCGGTATTTAAGCGGGGATTTTGTATGTCACAATTTAAATTATAATTAAGAACACAGTTGGTATTATAATTAATGTATTTCTATATCGATTCGCTCCGTTTTTTAGTGTAAAATAAATAATTATAAAATATTTTGAAAATTAAGTAACACTATTGCTTTTTTTGTTGTGTATTTGCGTTCGTGTATAAATGTAGTTGCACTTATAGTGACTTCTTATATAAAAACCGGACAAGCGCAAGTTGGGCTTGTCCATCGAGGGTTCCGTACAAAATTTGGAGGTCTCGAGCTTTTTTCTGAAATTCAAGTTTAGCTAGAGTACTTTCATATGATATCCCTTGAATTAGCGCCTTTCATAGCAAAATTGCCCTCCTTGTAAGGCTATTATTTTTTAGGATTCAACTACAAATGTTTAGTTTTCAGACTTTTCCTGAACTAGTACCACCTATAATTGCTTGCTGCTATTAATATTGATTTTCTTTATGTATAAGATATATTTATTTATTTATTTATAATATGATTTTTGTGTCAAAATACGCGTCTTTTGCGACTTAAATTATTCAAAAAAATTAAGACCTTAGATTTGAATATATATTTTCAATTTCAACTCGATCTCCAAGCAGATAGACAGACAGACAGACAAAAGGACGGACGGACTGACTCACAGCAAAGTGATCTTATAACGGTTCCCTTTTTCTTTAAAAGGTACGGAACCCTAAAAATTATTAACAACGTAACATATTTTATTTATTTTTCATCAACGCCAAACAATCAAAGATCATTAACATATCTTAATTTAAAAAAAAACAAAGGAAATGAACATTGCAACATGAACACGCTAGAGATGACCTAAACTCTCTTACTTCTTAGGCATAGAATACATTAAAACATAATTCATTTGAAGTTATTTGGCTTAGATATCTATTTTATATATAGAGGAAATGAAATATTTGTTCAAATTTATATTTTCATTTTTTCGCTCCGGTATCGAGGCAAAGCGCAGCGTTGAGTTCTGCCACTTAACACGCAATGCCTCCAGAAATCGGCAGAAATTGGGGAACGGAGTGTCTTAACACTAGACTCCCTCTGTACAATAGGGTAGCTATTGTGTGCGGGATAGAGCGTAAAGCAGACTTAATTTAATTTTTTAATTAAATATGTTTATTAAAAATATTTATCTATCCATAAAACGTACACAGCTGGGTTTATTTAGTGTGAAAACGCTCATCTGAACCAATAACAATAAGCTTACGCGAATTAGCCGAGCTCGAGCGCGGCTAACTATTACGAAAACTATTTGCGCAAACAAAGGGACCTGTACACGAGCTAATTGTGGTAGATTTGTGATTGGGGAAAGTTAGGTATGTTACACTTATATTCTAAGGGAGAAAAGGTTAATATAAAAAAGTCTTAATTTTTATAATATATCACATCACGGGTAAAAAGTTAAGTACATAACAGACACATAATAACGGTAGACAACTCTGGCAAATTTAAATTAAAGTGTTCAAATGAATCGGTAATTAGAATGGACGCATCGATGAATTATTTGGATTTGAATGTAAATATATTCGCGTACTATTTAACATCACATTTCATCATTTTTGTCCAACGGTAGGTATAATTTATTCTATATTATAGTAACGTGAATATTTATTGTTATTATAACAATAGCAAAAGTGACTACATAAGCTTTGAATTTTGAAACTATTTATAAAGTTAATTTGCATTTATATATTAATTGGTTGCTGATTCAATGTTTTGCTTAATTTTTAGGCGTGTGTACCACCGAACGAACTGAAAGGCAAACAACGCTACGGTATAATAATAAAAATAATTAAACCGTAGCGTAGCGTTTGACATTCCGTTCTCTCTCACTACCACGCTAGGGATAAGTGTGTTAAGTTACTACATGCGTCATTTGATGCAAATACGATTCATTCACACACATAT
>JBAIZZ010000364.1:318948-413170 GCA_037355905.1 Heliconius aoede | reverse complement strand
ATTAGATTTGCGGCATTGAGTTCCGCCACTCAGTACGCAATACCTCGAAAATTCGGCAGAGAGTGGGTAACGGCGTGTCTTATCACTAATTTTCTATATCTATACTGCTGTATACTGTATACAGCGTGAAGTTGATTTTTTTTTCATATAATCATATGGTTACTTAATGATCGCGTCCTGCCGTACGAGATTATATATTATCTTTACTGCCCCAATCTAAGCCGTAGATTCTAGTATTTCGACAAAAACATATTATTTTATACTACAATGTCGTGTAATACTATTTGCCGGAAAGTGGGGAATAGCATGTTTAAGCACTAGGATTTCCCTGTCTATTCTGCTATATGCGGGATACAGCGTGAAGTTGAAAAAAAAAATTATTCACAAAAGCCAGCCAGGCCACCAACGGTGGCCATTAATATGCCATTATATCAATAATATTTAATTTCATAGTACAACCGTTAGGTACAATGGGCGCGGGTGTTATTTTAAGGGGACCCCGAGGTTCCCTTTACGTAACAGATCGCACATTTTACATTCAAACAGTAGCTAGCCGTGGAAACTCACAACGCCTTTATTCGACATAGTGTTGTGTGTGGAATTTTCGTTCCCATCCATTCGCACGGGTTATTGGTTGTAAATTCTTCACTTTATTGCTATCGAGCACAGCTTTATTATGTCTGGTTATTGACGTTTGATTTCAATACTAAAATAGAAGAATTTAACTAATCGAGTGTCGAAATATTAGTACTTTCAAGGATTATAATTCTATCGTTTCAATTTATTTAAGTTACCATAATGTTTGTTTAGTGCAACAAAGACGTAAATGTCGTTTCTTTTTCAACTAATTAAATATGTCAATGGATCGACTATTTCCACATTATAATGGTGTTGCCATTAATATTTAGAAAAAAAGCCGTTACCGCACTAGTGCCATGGTCGAACTCGTCGTACTAACTACTAATAACGCGATATTTCTTAAATGTCTTCGCTCTGGTGTCGAGCAAAGTGCGGCGTTGAGTTCTGCCACTCAACACGTAATGCCTCCAGAATTCGACAGCTGTTTTTTTTTTTAATTCGGCATTTCTAGCCACAGAGGAGAAATTTGTGATTAAAGTGGCCAGTACAACAAAACATAATATGCGTAGGAAGTATTACTCACATGTAAGTTGCCAAATCTGTGTGTATCGCATACGGCGCGTATGGGCGGGGGGCAGCTCTCGACGCACTGTTGACAGATATTTTCATCTTCCTCAACCATGTCATCATTGGTCGCGCCTCCTCCCCCCTCTGGATCGATACGTGGACCTAAATAAAAAAAAATATATATTTATTTTTTTGTTCGTTTATGTCTATAATTTTTTTCTTTTAGGTATTAATTAGTTTTTATGAGAATATTTTATTTAAATACAAATCTCTACACTACTATCTTATATATATATATAATATATATATATATATATATATATATATATTTATATATATATATATATATGAAAACAAACGTCTGTTCCTGTCTGTCGATTGGCGTGGAATTTCGAGGAGTTGTTCCCTGGCTTCCCGGGATGTGTTTTTGTCTGACGGGACGTGTTTTTTCCCCCTGAGCCAACACGTGACTGCACCAAACTTCGCGCGAGCAAAGCGAGCGGGCTCAGCTAGTTTTTAAACGTCGAATACCATTAGCATCACAAAACCTTATATCTTCTTTGAGAAATAATTCATATGTTTTTTTCAATAAAGGAGATTATTATAGCAAAAAAATAAGGAAAGATAAATATCGAGTAAAGATGAAATGCAAACGAGACTAACCTTGATACATACGAATATGCGTATGAAAAGTGAAAACTGATAAAAAAAATTTCCACCTGTTGTGTGATCCGTAATTGTGTACTAAGATGGGTGGGCTGATTGTTACGTTATTTTATTACTGGGTAATAGGGTTAGTTACAATGCGTGTGAGGAGAGAATAGAGCTTCACGTTGTATCTCGCACACAGCAGAGTAAGCAGAGGGGACCTAGTGTTGAGACACTACGTTCCCCATTTTCTACCGATTTTTTTAGGCATTGCGTGTTGAGCGTGGGAGCTCAACGCCGCGCTTTGCCTCGACCCCAGAGCGTGGAAATGGAAACAGAAATTTAAATGAGTATTTCATTTTCTCGCGTGGGAATCGCACCCACAACCGTCGCGTTACATTTACACTGTTGTGGCCCTGGGTCACGACGGCATCAATAATTAAATTATAATATAAAATATATATTTTTTTCATTGAAATACTACAATACACAGCATTAAATACGAGCATTAAATAACTATATGATTATATTGAATACTATAAAAAATGTAACCCTATGCAACAATAAATTTTACATGTCAATCGTTTGACCTTTTAAAACAGATCCCTGACATAAAATTAAGGGAAACGAGGCGGGCATCTACCTGTTACTCAGTTGCAGGAAATAAAAGAGGGATATAAAATGGTTTATTTGGTTCTTAACTGAGTGATCATGGTGGCCTCCGGGGAGGGCCAAAGAGGGAGAGTTTACGGTGGAACGACGTGCTTGTATCTTTTAGTGCGCGGACAGCAGTTAAATATATTTGTAAAGTTATAGCCTTGTTTATGTCACCATGGGAGTTGCGTTACTAGTTTACTTTTTATAGTGAATGCGTTTTAATACATTGTACTTTATAAGATATTTTAATATATTTTTTACTCGTTATTAAAATGTGATTTTTATATTATACTTTTGAAATATCTTAGATATATTATTTTGGTAGTAAATAGTTTAATTCAAAATAAAAATTACAAATAAAAAATAATACGCTATGAATTTGATGTGGAAAAGGTTGAATTTGAAATGTAAACTTCCAAAATTTACTGAGTTTGAATTTTGAGTGAAAAATATATATATTAAATTATTGAATATAAAATAAGAAAATAAAGCAATTTTTGAGTCACACTTCAACAGTGAGAGAGCGGACCGGATACGCAAATGAAAATGACTAATATCATACAAAAACATAAAAATATAAAATAATTATAATAATAGCAAGCTAAATATAAGAGCTTCGACATCAACAACAATAGTCATTATCACGCTTTCATTTCGTCAAAGGTGAATAAAGCGCCTGAAGTGTCACGCACTATGATTGACGCGGCAAAACAGCGAGGGCTGTTCGTCGGCAATCGATAAAATATTTTATTTGCTTCCCACCATTTCCGCTTCCTATTTCCATCGAAGATTTTGACGTTAATACGTCAAAACAAACGTATGATTGCGATATCTAGAGGTTACAACATTATTGAGGCCAGTCGCGACCGGTTGTAGGTTTGATTCCAACTCTAGGAAATTAATCATTTAATATTTTCATTTCCACGGGCTGGCAGCGAGGCATAGTGTGGCGTTGAGTTTCACCACTCAACATGCAATGCCTCCAGAATCTGCCGGAAAGTGGGGAACGTAGTGTCTTAACACTAGGGTCAATCTGCCTGCCCTGCTGATAATAATATGATGTTATCGGTGATAATTCAATTATATAGTTGACGGTGATTAAGTCAGGACTTGAAAAGTGGAAGAGGTACTCAAGTAAACCACTTGAGTTTAGACTCGCATAATATACTCGTATATGCTCCGACCACTTTCTAAAGCTTATGCAGCACTTAATTAAATAATAATAAAATTAAAATATTAATAAAGTAACTGTAAAGATCGATAAAAAGGAAAGTAGCCATTTAATTTATTATTTTTTTTTATATTTCTTATAAGAACACGAAAATTGTCTTTTTTATCACATTAAATGGCTCAAAATTCGGATGCTCACTCTCAATGTGACAGCAGTTTAATATTATTTTTTCATTCAAATTATAATATTATACGAAAACAAAAAAATAACTGTTACCACTTTAGTTAATTGAATTTATCATCTTCCACAGAAAAAAAGTTTATTGGAATTCTGTACTGGTAGAGAATCGAACTTTTTACATAGAGATTGACAAAGAAAATCATTAAGCACTGAAAAAAAAGCCTCAAATTGACTTACTTGATTTACTGTTTACTTACTATTCATAATACTAGAAGCTTATCACTCTTACAAGTCACTTGTAATTACACATAACGGAATATCTCAATTTCATTCAATATTCTCGGCATCGGTAACTCGATTCACTCGGTTTATTAATAAAGTGACTTGAGGATCTCAATTATGTAGGTTTAAGCTGTGAATCGTGTTTCGGTTACCTATAATAGGTACTGCCTGAAATAAATGGAAATAGGATAAAACGTACTGCCTTACTAATTATGTAACAATTAATATAGATATTTAGTTATATAAAAGTATTACAAATATATGAAATAAATGTATATTTATGTATAATTTCTATTTGTAACTTACTAGTGGGTACTCAAATATCGACTTCCTTATTAGACAGCTAGCTTAAGACTAATGTAAATTCTTTTTAATTGTATTTGTCTCTACAAAGAAAGTATGTATGTAATGAAATTGATACAATAACAACCGGCAACCAACGTGACTTATCTTTTGCTGACTACATGTGAACAATCACAGTGCGCATCGGTACTTGTTGCATGGACAGGGATTCGCAATGCCTTACTAGATATTATATTACATTATATTATTAGTGTGCTGTTTATATAAAATGTTTTAACTGAAACTAAATTGAAGATCGAGAGTGAAGAAAAAATAAGCTACCACCGGTTCCGAAGGCAGCTCTGCTGAGAAGGGCCGCCAAAAACTAGAACTGTTGCTCTCTCTTTTCAATGTGATTTTGAAAGTATAATTTTAAAATTACATAACCTTTATCCTCAGTAAGTATTCTTAAACAGTAAAATAAGCTAGAGCAAACTTAGAATACGCTGCGAAGTTTTATTATATAAATATGTAATTTTATGATAAAATTCCTCAATGTACCATCAGACGGAATCATTATTTTATATTATAATGTATCAGTCTAATAAGGTCAGTCGTGGCCCGGTACCGTAACCGTGCAACTGTAAACATGACAGGTCGTGGATTCCCACTCAACGAAATGTTTTTTTTTTTTTGGAAAAGGCAAAAGAGCGTACGGGACACATGATGATGAATGATAGAAGCTACAGGTGTGTTGCTCCTCCTTTAATGTGGAAATAGACGCGCTTTTTGAAGGTACACATTTTGTATGGACCTGGAAACAGCCGCAGGTAGCCCATTCTACAGATGCGTGCCGCGTAGAAGGAAGTTTCTACGAAACCGCAAAGTAGTGGATGATAGATGATAATTTAGCTTGTGGCGTACTACGTAAACAGTTACATGTATTTCTAACCTACATACTATAATAATTTTCAACTCCCCAAGTTCAGTAGTTTCATCTGTACGTCTGTGTATAATATAAAATATTAAAAGAAGTTTACATTATTCTATAAAGTATGAATAATTAAATATAGTTAGATATTTATAGCAAAAGAATATAGACTTTTAAATTTATAAATCTATTGTTATTCTAGAGTATTTTTTACATCATACCAACGATTTACGCTATGATAGCGAAGTTGTTTACGATAATTATATTCACTGAGAGTGATTCATGTGGGACTATATTAAAAATTCCTTACCGAGTGATTTATTATTATGAACAACAAAAGTGCCAAACAAATTGGATAATTCATGTTTAATGTAGAGAAAAATGATTAATTTTGGCTACTTTTGATCTAATTATTGCATAGTGTTTTTTACCTTCACGCAGGGAATCTAGGAACTTAGTATTAAGACACTCCGTTCCCATTAACACACTTCCATTCTCCACTTGTCGCCGAATTAAGGGGGCATTGCGCTTTACCTAGTTACCAGAGTGAGGAAATGAAAAATATATATATATATATATATATATAAAATGTTCCCACTGACTGAGATAAGACGCACGCACAGCCGTAACCGCTGTGCGTAGAAACGTCAAATTTGGACAAATGTTTATTTTTGTAATGTTGTCCACATTACTCACTAAGTAAGGATTATAAAAAATTTTAACTATAAGAACGATTTTTTATGGAAAAATCTTTAAATCGCCACTGATTTTGACTCTTAAAAATATTTCATTGAACACGTGTTTCGTGTTTTTTTTTAGAATTCACCCCCACTCCCGTTCACTCACTGAAAATAATTTCATAATCTAGTGTTATGGTAGTAACAATAATGTCTAAGTAAGATAATAAAGCGGCGATCCCCGGGAAATGGCGAGCAAAGCGAACCATTGTCTCAACAAGTTCTTCAATAGTGCAAGTTTATTGGAGTGAGCGTCCAGGTATTATGGCGATACTTAATGCACACCCAAAGCAATGATTTTTCAAATTCTTATCTATTTGTCAGCTTTTGCACATTAATCTATGAAATGATAAAGCCGATTGCAGTTTTTATGTACGGTTATTGTCTTTAAAATGATATATCACAAAAGTATTTCAAGCGGCCAAGGCCCCGAGCGGGTCGGTAGTATTGATATGGAAATAAAAATATAAAACTTTAAATATGTAAACGTAAAAATCATTTAAAAATATCAATTAAAAGGATTAACCTTTAAAAAATGAAATCGCAATATTTGTTGCCACACGTTTTATATTCAAGCTCTAAAGTACTGCCTACTTTACTAAGTGGACGTATAAAACCTTTTTACGCGTCGTCGAAAACGTAATGTAAATAACATTTCAACGATATGTTTGTACCTTTTTTACAAAATATTATGGAATAATTATATTATGATTTTAATTATTAGGTTATCAAAAAGTTTAATTATTAGGTTATCAAAAATTGAAATTGGAACATTTATAGGATCACTTTGTTGTCCGTCTGTCTGTCTACCAAAGCCAACGCAATCAAAATATATGAGCGATCACGCATCGTTTTGTATGAAATTTGCTGTGGTAATAATCAACACAATCAACAGTAGGGTATTTGTCATGGAAATTTTCTACAAAGTGAGAACTTACAAAACAAATAAAGAACCGCAAATTTAAATTTGTCAACTCTATTGGCCGCGTAATCTTAAAATGAGTGCATACGCCCGCAAAGTTAGATTTTTGTGCCACTTCTTTTTAATTTCAATTAATTAACAAGCCGATGGGCGACTTCTACTCGCACTTGGCCCATTTTTTTTCTAATTATATAAAATAAAAATTTATAGCTTCATTGGCTACATATGAAATATGTAACGTTATTCGGTCTCTATAATCGGAATATTTTGGACGTTTTTTTTTTTTGAGTAGCCTTAACCAACTAAAAAATATAGCCGTCACGTTGTCAATATTCTAATATTGACAACGTGACGGCTATATCAAGTTGGTTGAGGCAATGACCAGAAGCGAATATAAGCTCAGCTCAACGGCAGGTATCGTATTTCCAAAGCTTATAATACGAAACTTAGCTTAGCTTTTATTCAAACCATTACACTACTCGCTGGAAAATAAAGCACCCTTTGAAATTTCTTCAACCGTTCAAGTGCAAGTCATATAAACGTGCTTCAAGCACGAGCAGAAAGGTATTGAATGTGTAATTTTCATTTAAACACTGTTTTTATTATGTATGGAGGCCGATCTATAAGTTATGATACCATAATAAGAAGTGTGACTGTGCCGTGTGCCTGCATATGCGACAGGTTGTATGTTCGATTCCCACTTGATGAAATCAAATATTTAATATTTTTATTTCTACGCTCTGGTGTGGAGATAAAGTGCGGCGTTGCGTTCTGCCGTTCGGCGCGCGATGCCTCCAGAATTCGGCTGCAGGTAAAAGAAAAACAATTATAGTTATTTAAGTCGGAGTGTCTTAGCATTAGGCTTCTTATACCTACCCTGCTACACGAGGGATATAACGTGAAGCTAAAAAAATTATAAATCTAAAAATAGAAACATCAAACAAAACGGACCTCGTCATTTACGTACAATCGATTTGCATAATACTGTTATTTAATGTCTAATACTACTTTACATGACTTAAGTCATTTCAAAGGCAATTTACGAAACCTTTTGAAAAGCGGCAACAGGATTTCCATCAAACTATACAATTATTGTACAATTTCCTGAGTGCTCTGCGGTTGCTCAGGGAAAATTTTTATTTTGACTTGAAATTTATAACACGACTAAATGCGCTCATAAACAAAATATTCAGATGAAATACCTAAGCAATTAAATAATTATGAAAGAAAGAAAAAAAAAACAAGTAAGCTTTTCTTACATACATAGCTCGGGATTCGAACCCGCACCTCTTGGATACATTTTTTATATAATACGTCTTCTGTAACATTTTCTTATCCTTTGTTTGAAACGACATTTTAACAAAACGCTAACTAAATATTAAATATATTTTTAGTAGTATTTTTATTATTGCATAAAATTTGTAATATTCTTTAATCTCATATTAAAAGAGCAAAATTATGGCCTTATATACAAAATTATATACTATATATAAATTATTCACAAGAGAGTAACACGAGAACTATTTCAATTATAATAACAATACTCTGAATTCTAGCAACTGATAACATGATGCCATTTCTCGCAATCGTACCATTGATATTTGGTTACCATACTCCGAGAAGTGAAATGTCTGTGTGTGTGTGTGTGTGTGTGTGTGTGTGTGTGGTACGGGGGGGTACCACACACACTTGGGGGGGGTTTTTGCACAAACATTGTGTAATAAAAATTATATATTTATAACCACTTCCGTAGTTTATTGAAACATCTTAATTATTTTGTATTTTTTTTTGAGCTTCACGCTGTATCCCGCACACAGCAGGGTAGATAGAGGGAACCTTAGTATTAAGACACCCCGTTCCCCACTCTGTGCCGAATTCTGGAGGCATTGCATATTGAGTGGCAGAACTCAACGCCGCGCGCTTCGCTCTGGTGTCAAGGCAAACTCGACACCAGAGCGAAGAGAAATGGAAATATAAACGTAAAGAAATATTTCACTTCCTCGAGTGGGAATCGAACCCACAACCGTCGCGTTTACGGCGGCACCCTTGTGCCACTGCGCCACGACGGTAGTTAGTTATTTTGTATGAAGCGTGATTTACCTATCAGTTCGACGCTCAGTGCTTATGAGCTGAACTCAAGCTCAGCGACGGCGGACAAAAACGTTGCATTAGTTTATATTGAAATAATATTTATTTTCAAATTCATTTCGTGTTTCTCTCTTTTTAGGATTTCAGGAAAAAATGGAATCTTAAAAGGATAATTTTTTTGTCCGTTTATCAAGTTCATTTATATCGAGATTATGTGTAGGTTATATTGGGGCTTAGCCTACAATACTCTCAATAGTTATAGTTATTTTAAAAAAAACATATAAGCATATATAAGCACGCCTTACCAGGTTCCCTTTGTCAACCCGGAATCGAATATCTAAAATAGTTATATGAATTACGTGTATCGGAAATTGAGAGCAATGCTTCATCTCATATCAATTTTAATATACTACAATGAAATATTGGAATTCATAAATGAATTATGGAAACGGAAGTACAGCTCTCGAGGCTTTGTTTTTGTATGAAAGGATTATCTTGTATTATTTAACTTTACTTCATTTGAACAACATTGTTAATAGTTAGTTTATTAAGATTTATTGTTAGAATAAAAATACATACAGAGGTCGCATTGTGGCGCAGGAGTTCAAAGTGTGGCTGTACACGTGACAGGTCTTGGGTTTGATTTTCAGTCGAAGATATTAAATATTTGTATACGGTATACCGATGTAAATTGTGTATAAAGAGGCCTTTGACTGTGGATTAGGAAAAGAAGAGAAAGACTGCAGTAGTCTTAACGTTATCAATTCGTCTATCTACATTCTACACTGACAGAAAAAAAAGAAAATTTTATATACTTATCATATTTAATTCATTATATACTAAGATTTATAAGAAGTACAAAGCGCAAGTCTTCACTAAAATGGTTTGGTCTATTTTCGTACGAAATGGTTTTTCATTTATATAATTTGTTACGGTAAGTGTAACGGTAAATTGTTGAACTATTTATTATCACTTTTATCAATGTTTGTTCCATTAGAATGATAAGTCGGGTAGTTTAAATAAAAAAAAATCGATCAACGGCGAGTTGGGCACCGAGGGCGTCACATCATCACATGGTGACTGTTCCAGGCGGTGTGCGTGCAAGTGTCCTAAGGCATACGCACCTCCTCGCCTTGGAAAAGTATATAAATATATATGGTAGAAATTGAAAAAAAAATAAGGAAGTTAAAAACATAAAAGATTTATTAGTGTAAAGAAATATGAAAAAATAAATAAGAAATTTAACATCTGAGGAGCGAATTAAGACTACGAGTTTTTTCGAGTATTATATTATATAAGTATATAAATGTAATAAATCTCAAAATAAAACTTTAAAATAATATTATGCAAGCTTTATATGTAATATTCGTTAAATTGTAAATAATATATTTTATATAATAACAATTCGTAAGTATGGATTCTGATTTGTCTCTAAGCATAGATAATTATAAAAATATCTATTACACGATGGGAATCTAACACGTACATATTTGGTAAGGAATATGGAGCTGATATGATTCTCGAGATCCTGTTGCAGTCACTGTATGATGCAATCATTATATCCCTCCCTAAAATGTTTATTCTTGTAACGCAAGAGAAAATATGGAAATTTCAAAGAAAACTTATAAAGCAACTGCGGTTAATTAATTAACTATTGAAGATTGCCTTCTCGTTTGAGTTCACTTTACCTGAACAAGTCAACATAAGTACAAAACACAGCTTTGCCTTATTTATATATTTATAGGAAAAATTAATTTCTTTTCTTATTAGAAGAATGTTCTGTTATAGACCAGTGGACATTATATATTTGTTAATCTACACGCTGTATCCTGCATTTAAGCGGGGCATTCAGAGGGAACATAGAGTCAGGACACTCTGTGTCTCACTTTCCGTCGGCGTAATTGGCTGGGAAGACTGTTCAAATAGTGTCTGGAATATTAAAAAAATAACATTTTTGACCTACACTAGTAATTAATAAGGATAATATAAAAAATTATATTAATCTGTTTCCCGTCATAAAATATACGGCCAAAGGCGTATTTACTTAAGTGATTTTTTTTGTTCCAAAATGCCTTTCTCAGTTCTCAGATTTCTTTCCAATTAGCAATTTAAATGTATATTTATTCCTTATTGATGTAAAGAGTACCTACTGAGCTTTTGGTTCGCGTAACGCTTTTTCTTATTGAAATTAAATTTTATTTACTTCTATCTCCATTTTTACGTATATATAAATTTTAGAATATGATCAATTATTAATGTAGATAGAGATTTACTTATTGTAATTCTCACTGCTTTTTTTATCAGTTTTGGGTAAAAATTTAACTTTGCTCGTTAATATAGTGTAAGGATACACAGCCAAGGCGGTTGTGGCGCAGCGGGGTAGCGTTTGCCTGTAAACGCGACGGTTGCGGATTAATTCCCACTCGAGGGTATGAAATATTTTAATTTTCTCGTTCCGGTAAGGCTAGTATCTTAACGGGAACGCTGTGTCCTTAACATTGGCTTCCCTATATGTTACTATGAAGTCTTTTTGCATACCATCCAAAACGGAGGATACCATAAGATAAAAAGGCCGAGTGTGAATAAGAACACCAAAAATACTATATTTTTCCTACTGTTTGTATAAATGACAAATATTATTCTATTAGACTAATACTAGACCTAATAAAATTATGACAATTACAAAAAAAAATACAAAACCCCAATCCTGAAAACCCCTAAAAGGTAAGAATAAAAAAAAAACAATAATAACATACTATATGAAGCTAATATTTATCACATGGCAAATCTTTTGGTACGCAGTATAATAAAGAGATCCCGGAAACACATTACGAGCAGGCGGGCTCAGCAGCAGTGACACTAATATTGACAGCTCTGGTTAAAATCACTGACTCGTGGAATAACAAAGAGATTTATTTCCTTCCTTTTTAAACTAATGCCTTTAGGGTTGTTATGTATTTAGATTTAATATTGTAATTGAGTACCTACTTGCTGCTATTATAATTCATATTATGTAACGACACTGTGGCGTAGGAGAACACCGATTGAGCGTAAGCGATGACGACGGTTGTGGGTTCGATACTCCGTTGCGAGAACGAATTATGCTCATTTTCCAGGTTCCCTCAACTTACCTTGCTTTGCGCGAAGAAACGTGAAACTGTTTTATAATTTATATGTTGTTCAAACTAGATATGAAAATTATAATAACAGTTTTTAATAACTTAAAAATAGCATACTGTTAACTTAAAGATAGCACACTGTTGACTAAATTGCTTTCGCATACACAAAAAAACTAAAAAACTAGTTTATTCCATTGTTAGAAACTTTACGACACGTGAAACTGTATCGGACGCCAGTTCTACCTAAATATAATAATGGGTTAAAATAATCGTTACAGATTGCGCCCATCCAAAGTTTGCGGCAGTAACTACTTCAGAAGTTATCCAAGTTATTTTGCACTGGCGAGAACCGCCCAGTTGTAAACTGCCACTATTTATAACTCCATCACAATACAACTTCCCGCTCGAACTGCCCCGAAAATTTAAAAATCAAATTTCGCACACAATTGTTTGAGAGGATTTTTTTTTTTAATAAAAAAAAGTCACTTTTGTACAGTGAATATTGTATTGCAGGAGTAGTGTAGAATAATGCAGTAAATTTGTATGGCGGGAATGTTACTGAAATATTCATGATGCGAGTGCAATTTTGTTTTGTTCAGTTGTGTGCAGTTTTGATATTTTGATACCATTGATTTAGTTTTCCCGGCACTTGCTCTCCACTGTCTATTACGTCATATGGTATACAGGCTGTCCTGTCATTACATACATCCTTAATTACACTACACGAGTTATTTAAATGTTGATATTTTGTTAGAGAACGACGAGTAAAAAATATATTAAAAGCAAAAAACGTAATAAAAAAAAAACC
The DNA here is from genome assembly GCA_037355905.1 of Heliconius aoede. Classification (NCBI taxonomy): domain Eukaryota; kingdom Metazoa; phylum Arthropoda; class Insecta; order Lepidoptera; family Nymphalidae; genus Heliconius; species Heliconius aoede. The sequence goes on along the minus strand of JBAIZZ010000364.1, from coordinate 400,199 downwards.
TTTTATTTAAACGCTCAAAAAAGTTTTTTTTTCTATTAAATTTTAACTATCAACTTGAACACCATTATCCACAATTTTCCATACTTATATTATAAGTTTGAAAGTAACTCTGTCTGTCTGTGTAGCAAGCCGTTGATCCGATTGCGTTAAAATTTCATACAAAAATACTTGGCGATGGCAAATTTGTCTTGGGATGGCACCATCGACCTCGTGGTATATAAGGGGCTTGACGCAATCGATTGGAGATGATCCCAGACGCCATCGGGTCACCAACCACCACCGACCGGTGCTAGCCACTCTCCAGGGGAGCTCTAGTAAGAGGTCCCCCACGCGGAGGCCAAATTGACTGGGAGCGCTTCGTAACCGCGCTCCAGTCCGGGCCTCCTCTAAGTAACGAGCCTCTCGTCAACGCCGCTAGTATCGACCGGCCTGAACACTCCATCTCATCCAGCATCTAGGCCACCATGAAGGCTGCCACCATTCCTCCTGGCAAGCGGGGCCTGCCTCTACTCCCTAAGTGAATTGCGGACCTCATCGTCAAGAACAGGAGGATGCGCGCGGAATGGCAGGCCACCAGGGACCCATCCGTGAAAACACGAATGAATCGGCTAGTCGAGCGCATACGCTCCATCGCCTGCTCCCTGCAGCAACTGAGCAGGCAGATCACAAAAACGAAGCCGCCCTTCAGACCCCTCTTCCACCCTGACTGACTCTTTAATAATAATTTAATATTGACTCTTTCCACTAATAATAAGTTATTTCTTTTATAAACATGATTCATTTTAAAATCATATTATAAACAATGGAAACTTAGTTTACGATTTAAAATTTGAAAATGTAAAATAAAATTTGAAAATTTAAAATTTGTAAATGTAAAATTTGAAACTTTGTTTATAGTTATGAATCTGATATATTTTTAAGAAGTGTTATTTACATATATATAAATATTTTACATTGAATCAGCAATAACCTTTAGTATTTATATATTATTTAAATTATTTTGTTACAAATCTTACTTAAAATAGTTTCAATGTTTAATGTTAACATCTATTACATTAACATATCTATTTATGTATATAATTTTTATTACATATATTATATTATTCTTGAGAAAAAAAAGTAACGAGTTAATGTTTTGATGGTAGACGCTCATAGACTTTTTACGGTTTTCCATTGATAGGTGATTTTTATTTTAATAATTCTTACATTTTCTTCAGAGATTATTTTTCAGTATCAGTATTTATATTGTTTCCTTCTACATTTTTTCTCATTTTTATGTCTGTCTTCATTATTTACGCTTTAAACGCTTTTATACTTGTTATACGCCTCAGTTGTTCAAATTATTATTTATTCTTTATATTTTTTTTATAATACTTTTTTCAAAGTTCAATAATTTAAATATATTATTTTTTAAGATTTTCCGAGGCAAGGCGGTGTGCCCCAAAAATCTGTCAACCCTGTCTGTTTTTCTTTCCTCCCCTTTGGCTCTACGCTCATCGACAGTCAGATGAGACAGTTCATTATTATTTTTGTTCATTTTAATTAGTTTGGTATTTTTTCTAATATTAAGAATTTCCTTTAGTCACTTTTTTTGTTTGTTTATTTCAATTACTCAGATATTTTTTTCTCAGAAAAAATCTCCACTTATTATTATTTTTTTAGCTTAAATTCATAATTTAGGCTTAAATTATCTTATTAATTCTATTGAATACTGAAAATAATTTCATAAATATATTTAATAAATATTCTTTTTATTGTTGAAGCGGGCGAAGCCCCGTCCGGGTCTTGCGGACATATGGTCTTAAAAGCTTGTCGCGATGATGAATATATAATTAAATTATGAATTTTAAAAATTAAAACGTAGAATATTTTACATAATTAAATTTGTACTAGTTTATTAACACAAGTAAATCAATGTGTGACATAGAATATTCTCAGACGTTTTGTGGGATCATATTGTAAAAGCGTACACATTTTCCCATAAAATTCGTTTCAATCGAGTTACAGCTGCGCTAAGTTTAAGTCTATTTTACCAATAATATTATGTGCATAGATAGATGCACATATACGTACATACATATACATATATAATGTGCATCACTAATTTTCCTAATATCATTAATAACTTTATTGAGTTTCAAAAAAAATTCATATATACTTTATTATAATACAAAAATAGGCTAAACAAGTATAAAGAAAAGTTAAAAGATTTCCTCTGTATCCGGACTGGTTGCCTATATTCCGGAATACAGCACTAATACCCAATACCCAAGAAAATTTAATACATTTACTTGCCTTGACATAGCAGTTTTTCTATTTGTTCATAAGAGAGATCATGTAAAAAATTGTACACATTTTGTTTGCATGGCCGTTTTACTAAAGGTAAATATTTAAAATTTTAAGTATCTTGTTACAAATGTAAGGAAAGAAATGCATAACAAATGAGGTTCTCAAATTGCTAGGTATGTCACGCACCGTGTGACTTGACTCACACACCGACGCTTGGTGACATCATTGGGATCAAAGGTTAAGTAAGGATAATACATATAGTAGATATAATTGTCTAACATTTAATACGCTAAAACATTGACAGAGATCATAGGTAGGAAATATACGTCGTCTGAAAGTTTCGACTTTGAGAATAGTGACTTTGCGAAATCTCAAGAATTGTCAAACTATGTCAGAAGAGACTGACAAAATGTATAGTATATTTTAATTTTTTGTTTTATAATTGGAAAGTCATTCATTAATATTTATTTAAATATAAATAATAAATAACAATTACAACGTAGTAAAATTTTATGAAAATGCTAAAATAGTTATAGTTTTCTACGCGTCGCTATTTTAAAAGAGCCAGATAATATATTAACGTTTAAAATAAAAAAAAAAAGTTATTGAATTTTCTATATAACTAACGTATTATGTATATATGTAACTCACTTTCACTCAGTAATGGTTGTGCTTCAGCATTCGGTTTACCAGACGGGCAGAGGGGTAGCGCAGGAGACGAAGATGCTGCGCCACCTTCTGCTTCACCCTGCAAAGGAAAAAAACATTATTCTCATTATTCATAATATATAATATTGATAATAATTGGTATGCATCAATATATAGTTCAGACATATTTTTTTATATATATCATAATTGATTGATTTGTTTATTTATTATAAATTTTCACAAGCAAAATCAAAATCAATATATTAGAAACATTATTATTCTTATAGAAATTTTCTTTATGTTACATAGTGTTTATATACAACTAAAATTACTGGTTACTTCCATTTGACCACGTGACTGAAGTCGTAATCAAAACTAGTTATAATAATAATAATCATTATTATTATTATATATAACAAAATAATAACATGCAAATGAAACTATCTATAAATCATATACGGACCCAGAATCTATGAAAGGTCTTAAGCGAATATAACTTTCTATATTCATACTAAAGTAGTTTTAAGTGGAACCCTTTAAAAAGTTTAAGTTATGTGCCAACTACATTTGTGTAGAAAGTTCAAAACTTACATTCTTACCTTTCTCGACGTTAATATCTGCTGACATTTACGCGATTTTTTAAAATATTCAACATTCTAAAGCAAACTCTCACCGATAGTGCGTAATATAATATGTTTAAAATTAAAATAAGAAATAATACTTGAAAAATCATTTGCATCATCATATTTAAGATAATAATATCATTTATCGTTTTTTACGCGACAATTTTGTAGATTATTGACTTATGACGTTTAAGGTTATAGTTACAGATAATAAAAGCACTATTATATTTATACAATATAAAAACTCTTTTGTTAGTAAATGACTGACATGTGACATGTAAGTAGGTTATATTGTGTAGTAGAACAAAACTTCACGAAACTTCTAGAGGAATGGATAAATTAAAATTTTCCTTCTACATATTAAAACGATCAGTCTTCAGACAGACTTAACTAAAAAAATAAATAAATATAGTCTTTATAATGTATTAATAATTTGTGCCAATAAATTTTAAAGAAATATTTGTACTGAGGGATAAATTTATATTTATAATTGCCGTTTCATGTTCGTGATTTATTTAGGCTGGAAAGTGAAAATGTAAAATAATTTTTTATCAGATTTCCCTCACCTGCCGCGTAAACGCATGAGATAAATGAAGTTATATATTTAATTAAATATTACCAAATAATAAAGGCATTCCTTTCATAGGTCGAAGTATCATGTAAAACCAACTTTATATTTTTTTTTCAGCTTCACGCTCTATCCCGCACACAGCAGGGTAGGCAGAGGGAGCCTCGGTGTTAAGACACTCCGTCCCCCACTTTCTGCCGAATTCTGGAGGCATTACGTGTTGAGAGTCAGAACCCAACGCCGCGCTTTGCCTCGACACCAGAGCGAAGAAAAATGGTAATATAAACGTAAAGAAATATTTCACTTCCTCGAGTGGGAATCGAACCTACAACTGTCGCATTTGCGGGCACCCTTGTGCCACTGCGCCACGACGCCTATAAATAACTAATACTTATTATACCTTTAGGAAGAGTTTGAATAACATTTATAGTTGTAAGTACATAAAAAAAAACGCTTTAAGCTTTCACTTTGTTTTTAAGCATTATGAGGATCTGAAAAACCCCCAAAGCCACTTTAAAGCGCAGCATATAATAATATGAAGATGTGAATTTACAACCTGAGCTCGACCTCAACCACAGCTTACTGCAATGTCATGATAACATTCAAACAGAATAAATGGTTATTACAATATTTTCGTAGATTTTTTTATTTATTTAATCTTCATTACATTTCTAACGACTACAAAAAAAAGGAGGTAATGGGTTTGTCGTAAACATTTTGGAATTCGATAATATCCGTAAGTTAATCTATTTACGCTTCCAAGCAATATTTGCCACTACAACAATTTAAAGTATTTGTAAAAAAATTACAAGTAAAGCATATTACACTGTTTAAGAATATTTAGAGGATACAGATATATGGAGGTAATATCTATTGAATGTCATACAGGATGGCTGCCAGTTCGTGTAATAATTAAATTATACCATTGACATTGAAAAGAATAACTGTTGAGTTTCTTGCCGGCTCTTTTCAGCAGAACTGCCTTCTTTTTTTTATATGCCATGGTTCATTCGACGATTCAAAAGTGCTTATAATAGTGTACATGAACAAGGAGTATTTTGAATTTTAATTTATTTGGAATATAACCCGCGTGATCAAACGGAAATAAGAGATAGAAATAAGTCATAAGTCACCAAGAGTACGCAACACTCGACGATAACTCTCAAGCCCGTTTTTGTAATATTTTTCATTTCCGCTACAAGAATTTTTCTTTACAAATCAGTAGTTTTATAGAATAGCGCGTTCAGCCAAACAAACTCTTCAGCTTTTTAATATTTGTATATAAGTGTAAATAATAATAATAAACTTTCATATAGTAATGACATATTACATACCACGTGTGCGCCATTTGTTTTATTAAAAGTTATTTAAGAATATTGCTTTTACTAAAACCTGTGTTTATTCGGAACATACAAACTGAAACCACTTTGGAAAACAAGTCTGATGAAAAGCACATACAAGCTTATTTAGCTTAGTGGAAGAGCTTTTGTTCCATTTCAGCTACAACAAGTTATATTTTATTTGAAAATATTAAATATAAAAATAAAATGAAAAATTGGTAAATATTCCCTTAACTATTGATAGATTTGTTGCAAATATATTGTAGTAAAGTATTAAATGTGTTTAGCTTTAAAAGAGGGAGGAGACCTAGAAACGTTTTTTTAACAAAATCCTTAAGCGAGGTAACATATGAAATTCTGTGTAAATTTTTACACAAATTTAATAATTTTTGTCACACTTTCGCCAAATATTTTAAGAAATATTTTATTCTAGGTTATATTGAATAAGTGTAAAACCAACCCGCAAAGTATTTTTGAGTCCTGAGCGAATAGAGAGCACTTGTCTATATATTATACACCTAGGACTTCCGGAGGACGGCTTTTCAAGATCAATCTCAGACTTGAGAGCGGTTTATAAATACAAGCCTAAATATCCTTACAAATAAACTGAATTTATAAAGACTTTTAATTTAACAATACGAACGTTTAAAATATAAAATCATTTTATTTAAAAATATTTTAAAAATACAATTTTAATCGTACAACATGGCTGTACGATTTTAAAATTTTAAACTTTAGCAGTTCAAACGTTAAAGAAACTAATTTCTGAATGTATTTCGTTTATACCTATATGTTTTTAATTTTTCACAATCTTACTAAAGTGCAGATTCAAGTAGATAACGTACAGTACAAATTTTTGTACGCCGATACGTTACAGTATCAACAATAAGGACCCAATATTAGCATTTCAGAGCACTTACGACTGTCAATGTCGACTAGGCAATTTGTGATATAAATTTATTCATGGAATTTAAATATGTCACTAACGATTTTAGAGAGATCTAATAGGACACTGTTAATACTGTGTGAAGTATTTGCATAGAAAACGATGCTGATGTTGGATAGTTTTAATTGTATGACTGACGTGAATCTACCAGTACAGGTTCAAATTTCCTATATGTACATATGACTTGGAATAAGCTTAATTTAAAATAAAGCTGATGCAACAAGCATGTAACTGCATATACGGCATTTGTGGGTTCGGTTTCCACTCGAGGAAATAATATATTTAATATTTCCATTTCACCATAACACACCATTTCTCCAGAATTCAGTGTGAAGCTTTAAAAAAATTATGTTGATATTAATTATACACTGGCTTTTAATTTTTAATAAACATAATCTAAAAGGCTACAGGCTGCTAACAAGTAAAAAGCTATCTTTGCAATCTGAGGCAAAAGTCTAAATACGAGTTTTTCGTCCATCTTATCTAGATATTAATACGTAGGTAAAAACTGTGTACGCCTGCCTATTTACGAAAATTATGCGGACGGAGGCGTTTGAAATTTAACATAGGTATAGTTTATATGGAAAAAGAATGAAGAATCACTTTTACACAAAGAGATATATACGTTGCTATAGTAACGCGTATTATACGTATTTAATCCAAGGATTTTTTTAACCCCAGGTTACATGACATCTGGTTGACTTACTCCAGTATGTTTCCGAAGTTCCTATCATTAATTAAGAAGGCATTTCTCGGATTATACTCAACTCCATCATCGTTAGAGTACTTGTTAGCTTGTTTCACTTTAAAAATTACGTATTTTTTTGTTTGTGCTTATTTTTCCAAAGAATGTAGTATATAGTGCAAGTGTATGATAATTAATTATGTTTTACCAAAAAAATAAACCGAATTCAAACAACAAAGAAAAACTAAACAACTATAAAGTAATAAACGAAGAAATATTTTATAATTTAGAGGTTTTTAATGAAAACAGCCTCTTTTTTGAAGTTTGAGGAAGGAAGGAAGATTGATGAATCTCATTTCTGGCGAAAAGTTTTAACAATGTTCTTCCTTGTAAATATTACAGTAAAAAGGTATTTCAAGCACATAAGCCATCTATGGTCTTCATCACCAGTTTAAAAAATAGCCAAATCCTTATAGTAAGTCTGCCTATAAAGCTTAAAGAGTTCCCTCGATTTCTCCAGAACCCTATCATCAGATCTTGATATAGATAAGTTTTTTTTTGGTGACTTTTGAGGTCACGAAAAAAAGAACCTCCTCCTTTTTTGAAAGTCGGTTAAAAAAAGACAACAAAAATGTAAGTACAATCTGTGGGTTGTGTAATACCAGAATATTCTTTGTAAATGCTAATATAAGTGAAAATATTTCTTGAGCAGTCTTCTAGTGTTTTATTAATACAATATAGTTTGCATTCATTATCATGAAGTAGGTATATATAATTTGTATATTTTAGCTCAGTAAGCAAGCGAGGCCAGTGACGCAAGAGGTACACACTTGTATCCGTAAACGACAGATCGTGTGTTCGATTCCCACGCGAGGAAATGAAATATTCAGTATTTCCATTTGCTCGCTCTGGTAACGCGGCGTTGAGTTCCGCCACTCAACACTTAATGCCTCCAGAATTCGGCGGAAAATGGACAGCCGAAGTGTCTTAATGGAAACAAACAAAACTTAGTGTGATAATAATACGCTCCTAGGTTCTCTCTGCCTACCCAGGATTCACGCGCGGGATACAGCGTGAAGCTAATAAAGTGAGAAAACATTAACCAAATTAAATAAAAGTGTACAACTTTACATTTCCCTCTAAATATATATGTATATATATGTTAAAATATTATTTAAAATGTAACCTCAGCACAGTGAGCAGTGCTACTTAAGCACGTTCGCCGGAAGCTTTTAACAAACAATACTTTCATTATTTTGTATGCAACCTTCTGATATTAATATTGCATTACGTGGTACGTACTCACATAGGATTACAGGATAATGTGGTACAGCTGTATGTACTCGTACTTAAGTACTTTATTATCAGATTTCAATATAAAATTTATATATACGCATTTGAATCTAAAATCTGTAGATATTTAGGGCAAACTATTGTTTGTTTGTGGTTTTTTAGCTTAATTCAGCTTCATAGCGCTGTATTCTGCACACAGCGAGGTAGGCAAATGGCACCTAGTATTAAGATACTCCAACCCCACATTGCTCCGAATTTTAAAGGCATTACATGTTAAATGACGGAACTTAACACCGAGCTTTACCTCCAGAGCGAAGAAATGAAAATATTAAAAAATTCATTTCCTCGAGTGGGAATCGAAGCCGCAACTTATTTATTTCTATATAATATACTTATCTATTTCTCTTAACCCAACCGCCGTAGGCTACTTTGGAGGGACTGATGGACATAACAACACATAATTACATATATATAATGCTTACGCCGAAAGGAAGCCATATTGTTGCTTGACCCTTTCAATTTACCTTCATACTATTTACTTCATAGAAATGAATCGGAATAGGAAAATGCTTTTAAAAATAAAAATAACGCCAGGGTATACTATAGAAAGTAATCCGATTTGCATTCGAAACGTAGTCTAAATCACATTTGAGAGTGCTTACGGGCTGACATTTTAAAACCTACTTTTCCAGGATTTTCGTTATGTCAATATGGACAGATTAAAACAGAAGTTAGAATTTTTTGTATTTTGTTTTCGTTTCTTTTCACTATAATTTCCACAGGATGGACAGAAGAGTTTAGCCAAATTCACTTTTTTCTTCACTTTCCTTTCAATTTTCCAAATATTGTGTTTTGAATGACGGAATTTAACGCCGTGATTTGATTTTACCAGAGCCAAGAAATGCAAAATATTAAAGAAAACAGTATAAATGAAAACCCACGCAAATTGTGTCTACATCAAACATTTTATTAAAAGCAGCTTAAATATACCATTTTTGTCGACATCATTCTTTATATAAAATATATAATTGATATTTTAATAATATAAACAAAATATACAGATTACATTTAATTGAAATTGACAGTAAATTTTTGTCGTACTCGACAATTTCTGTATTTTAATCACTTAAAATATTAAAAATAAAGAATAATATTGAACTAGAAACTCTCTCGAGCCACGAAGCTTTAAAAATAAACGTACATTAGTAAGCTTATTCCGTGTACGTAAATTACATCATATTAGAAAAGTGCCTAATATTGTATGATATTACAAGGGAATGAAACGAGTTGGAGCGTACAATAATAGATCTAATGTCATAAGTTGGATTTTGTTTCAGAATGTTATAATACGTATATTACATTAACATTTATATAATAAGGGTAAGTTTAATTAAAAACTCTTTAAATTGTCTGTCTGTTGTAATCTATCCGTTGCTAAGTAGCCTAGCATATTATAATATAGCATAATTTCGATGACACGAACATAAATTAGACGAAAAAGTTAAACAAAAACATTGCATTTGGGCCTACCGTGGCACAAAGGCACTATAATCGCGACATCATGGAGGTTCGATTTCCACTCGAGTAGATGAAATATTTTATATTTAAATTTCCTAACTCTTCTAACGTGGCAAAGCGAGGCGTTGAGTTCCGCCACTTAACACACAACGCCTTTAGACTTCGGTGGAAAGTGGAGAACGGAAGTGTCTTAACACTAGGTTCCCAGCTTCCTTCTCTGCTGTATGTGGAATAAAGCGTGAACACCTACCTATTTTTTTTTATTTACCTATTTTCTTAAAGATAGCCATTTATTATATAGACAATAAAAGTAATAAATTATATCATATTTTTGTAATATTGAAAAAGATACCAAGCCATATATTGGCATAACCAATAGTATTGGTTATATTTGATCATTTTAACGAAAAATCATTTATAAAAAAAAAATCAATTTATTTCATACAAAATTTTTAAATTGAAAACAAATTAATTATTATTTTAAAAAATTGTGCGTCCCCGGTCAGCATTCATTTCGTTTTGCATTATTAAACATAAATTTTCCGATTTCTGCGACACAATAAAACGCCAGTTGTATGCATCGCTTTATGCAGAATGTTATAGTGAATTATGAGTGTTTTTTTTTTTTTTTTTTTAACAGTGATAGGTAAGCGTTTGACCACTGTCTAACCTAATCGTAGGTAAAGACGGGGTCTAAGATGTAGCACGCTTACCTAGAAGAACCCCATTGACTCGACTCTTAAAGATCCCCAGATTGTAGTTATCGGGAAACACGGCCTCAGGCAGCGCATTCCATTCCTTGGCAGCACGTACGAGGAACGAAGACGCAAAGCGCTTGGTACGGTGTGGTGGAATATCTACCGTGAAACGGTGCCGTCTACCCGAGAGTCGCGTTGTCCGATGATGGAAAGGGGAGTGTACTGCTAATGTACAGAATAAAATGAAAAAAAAAACAGTATCGTTTTGACGTAAAGCATTTTATGACAATCATATAGATAAGTTGACGTTTTAAGAGTTTCGTACTTCAAAAAGAAAAACTTCACCCTTACAGGATCTCTTTGTTGTCCGGCCGTCCGTCTGTCTGTCAAGACCCTTTATCTCAGGAACGCGTGAAGGTAGCAAGCTGAATACTGGAGGCATTGTGTATTGAGTGGCGGAACTCAACGCTGCGATCTGGCTCTACACCAGAGCGAAGAAATTAAAATATAAATTTAAATAAATATTCCATTTCCTCGAGTGGACATTGAACCCATATTTTATATTAGCCTCTCCGTCACGACATTTCTTAAGCTAAATACTCCATCTGTTCATTTGGTTCAACGTATCATTGTTAATGCAAGGTCGTTTCCTGGTTAATTTGAAACGGCCTTCTAATGATATTACACTACGAGGCCACGTACGCTTGACCGGCAGCAAAGATCTTTGAGCCTATGTAAGCAAGGGCTTAATTCGCGTTCGTATTCTCAACAAGTCATTTAATGCCCTAAGTAGAAAAGCATATCAATATTAGTCCACCATCTTCGGAAATCCTCCATATTGGATACACAGTGACGTCATTCTATTTTTTGAGAATAACCAAGCAAACTATTTACTTTGTAGGAATGCATTGAAAAAACTTAGTCCGCCATCTTAGGTGTTCCGCCATGTTGGATTCAGAATGACATCAGGCAACTACCACATATTGCCACTCAAATTAAACGTGTATACAAAATTACATCTTAATCGGGTAAAGATATCTGTTAAGAAATTGTTTTTTGAATATCTACATATATAAAATCCGTACAAACTTACATTCTTAACTTCACGGAGTGTCCCGCACATAACAGGGTAGGTAGAAGGAACCTAGTGCTAGGACACTCCGCTCCCAACTTTCCGCCGAATTTACTGTCACACGCTTATGGCTATGCGCCACAGCATTAATAAATAAATCTTTATGTTCTGGGCAATCTTGCATTGTCATTGTTAAATCTTATTTAGAGTTCACGTGCATGTACAAAAAAGGGTCAGATAGTATTAGTATTACGGATATCTGATTCGATACGCTTAAGTAAAGAAGCCCTTGGAAATCTATTATAAATTTACTATTATTGACTGGTAATATATGTGGATAATAATAAGTATTATTTGCAATGACAAATATGATTTGAGTAATGGTAGCGCTGTACATTATGTATAAATAATTAAATTGTAGAGGCCAGTCGTGGTGTAGAGGCACAAGCGTGCCACTTTAAATATCTTCACTTTTTCGCTCTGGCAACGAGGCAATGTGCGGCGTTGAGCTCCACTCAACAAGCAAGATCTCCAGTATTCGGCTTTAACGAAAGTATCTTAACTGGGAACGGAGTGTCGTATAATACTGTGTGGTTCCCAGATTCCCAATTTAGTTTTGTTATAACGTGAAGCTAAAATAAAACGTAACAATATAATAAGGCTTTATTCGATTAGGTTGTTTTTAATTAACTATATTGAGCTAGAGCAGTTAAGGTGAGTGTTAAAGCAACCGCAAGTGTTCTCCGAGCTCAAAGTAAAGTCAAATCATTTTATTCAAAATAAAAAGTCACAAGCTTAATTTTTTGAACGTCAAACAATTCACCACCAGTTCACTAAAGCTAACAGTTCAGGCCTGAGAAGAACCGACGATAGAAACTCAGCGGGTGTTTTTTTTTTTATCAATTTTATACAAATACATTTTTATTTTTTTGTGACAACGATACCCTTGAAACAGGCGGGAGCGAGCAGTTCATTACAAACACAAATGTATTTTCACAATTTTTTTTAAATCATTGGCTCGATCTCCACCATGGCAAAATCCCAGCAATATAATAGTTCCGCCACTTAATTAAAAAAGTTGGACGGAAAGAGGGGAACGGGATGAGGGGAACGGGATGAGGGGAACGGGATGTCTTAACGCAAGGTTCCCTTCCCTACCCTTCTATATTGCGGAATACAGAGTAGAACAGGAAAAGAAAATTAAATTATTACTATAATTTTATATAGGGGAAAGTTAGGTTAGACCCATATTGGACCACGTTCGCATTATAACATAAATCACAAGATCCTTTGAAGCTACAAAGTTGTATTAACACTTTGGAAGTACTTTGTTTCTTTAACTACATAATATCACTCCGCTGATATTGTAGTAATCTTATGAGAACATATAAAACCAGGAATTTCTAATGGTTGTCATTCGATCCCCATCGTCTTTTAATTGGACCAAACCTCAAAGTATAGGAATAGTTACAAGTTAAGTAAAAGATATATATATATATATATATTTATATATATATATATATATAATTCAAGTAATATAAGTCATTGGTTCAAGAAGATTCAAAGTTTTAAAAAATAAATTGCTAATACTGTAATTAAAATTTTGTTCTGTAATATTGTTTTATGATCTACATACCTACTTTACACTCTTACTGGCTGGTAATTAATTTTCTGATACTCTTTGTGAGAATAATGGGAGCTGTGGGATACATGAAAGATCGACGTTTAATTTCCGTAAAAACATGTCTGTGGATAATAATGAAAACGGAATAAAATGTTTCTTTAATAATACAATATCAAGGTACACACTGTGTTTATAATTTGGTAGAAAGTGAGAAATCGAAATATAAATTAAAAAAAAAAAAATGGAAATTTATACTACAGATGAAAATATTACAAACTTTTAAAACTTTAAATAGTTTAGTACATTTCATAGAAAATGTGTGTGTAGGCAATGCTTAATCTATCAAGTTTCACAAGTCGTACTTTCCGTTTAGTTAACAATCCTGGAATTTCTATGAAGCCCTCGGTGGGCGAGTGAAACTCGCAGTTGACCGGTTTTGTTTATAGTAGATTTAGAAATACATGTTATTAGTATTAAATACACACTTAATACTACTACTAGCCTAGGCCTACGCCTGGGAAAAGCGGTTAGAAACTTATCAACTTTAGATTATTTTGTATTATAATGTAAATTTAGACTAAATAATTGCACAGTGTAAGAAATAATAAAATAATGCGATTACAATTTACAGCAGTAATACTAACGTATATCAGATTAAGAATAGACGAGCATTTAATACGATCAAGATATTCTCAGGTTGCACAATGAAGTTCTAATATAAGCTTTGATAGTCATTTTAGCGTTTAATTTGATCCAATCCAATTAGCATCGAGAAATACATTTTGAATGTTTTCTAAAGAAACTTGTATTGAAGTAAATTCAGCATAGGTTTCAAGAATATGCATGAATAAAATAATTCTTTTTGCATAGAAAAGATATAGATAATTATTATCTAATAAACTAAACTAAACATAATTGTATTTCTTAAAAATACTATATGATTTTAAAGATAATAAATTCAGTCAATTTTTTAGAGTGTGAGAATTTTAGAATAGAGTTTTAGAGCTTGATACTAATGTCAGATCGATACCTCCGCGCAATCTCGAAATAAATGTTCTTAACAAACTCACAATAAAGGGATGATCGAACCAAGGCTCCGTTTTATTATTTTTAAGATACGGAACCCTAAAAAACGTTTTAATAGTAATTTCTATTGTATGCTGTATGTCCAGAATGTATTTAGTTACGTGTTGCTCGGGACGTTATAGATCATCTGCCATACTGTATTTCAGAGTTGAGCATACATCTATGTTAGGTCGTTGAAGCTCAACTATTATAGTCCACTATTATTCAATAGTACTAACAATATTTACTATACGAGTTGAAAAATAAAATACATAGAGATAATGTATTTTACTTGCACTTAATAATAAAAAAGTATAAGAACAGTAAAATTAGAAAAATATTATTAAATTAATAAAACTATATATATTATTAAATGAATAAAATAATCTTATTAATAAAACCTTATTTACCTATTTGATTTTTTCGTGAGTCAAATCTAGTAAATAAAATTGTACCTCCTTCCTGCTGACCGATCGACATGGCATTTCGTATTCCTTTTATTCCGATGACAGTGTAATAATAATATTGCCACCGCTACTTATTAATGTTTGTGATAGACGCTTAATTTTTTCTTTGTTCCAAATGTACACGATAGATTTGAATATTTAATATTAATTTCAGCTCGATACACATGATCTTCGAAATAAAGACGGACAGATGGGTAACGAAGTAATTCTATATAGGTTAAGCTTTCTCTTTAGAGAAATGGAATTCTAAAAATAGAACTATCCCATCTAATAAAAAATGAAGGCCACTAGATATATTTCGGGACTTGATTATTATATCTGTAAATACATAATTAGAAGATGAAAGTAGCCAGTCGCGACTTCCGACCCCAAGGCGGCTTAATTGAATAAGACCTCCTGAGATTGGTGTTTGAGTTGTCGGCAGCTCACTCACTTTGATTGCACGGATCCGAATATTTACTCGTCCTGACTTGGGACCCCTACATCTTGTATTTTTTCGAAAGCCTTTGTCCCCCCGAGGACGGTTCTAGATTAATTTAGAATTGAGAACAAATACACTCATTCTGCTCTTTAATTGTATTGAAGTGTGTTTGTTCTTAAAGGGTTGTATTGTGTGATATTTATTTAGAATTTATTTTATACTATTTTATATATATTTTTTTAAATTTACTAGCCGAATTTGAGGCCATCGTGGCGCACCCAGCGTCGCCGCAAGTCTCCGCCTGTTAACTCGTACCTATACATAATAATAAATATAAAAACAATTTAATTTTTTTTCTTTTAATTTATTTATTATAGGTATAGATAATAATTTATTATTATTATTTTATTTAATGTTTAATTATTTATATATATATATATATATATATATATATATATATATATATATGTAGTTTTCTTATAGCGTCACACTTTATACCGAACTCTACAGGGTAGGCAGGGGGAACTTATTGTTAAAACACTTCGTTCCCCATTTTCCGCTGTCTTGTGGAGGCATTGAATATTTTAATTTTTGTTTCAAGTGCAGTAAATGTAGCGGTTATTGGTCTAGACATTTCTCCTTTTTTGCCTATTCTCGTCACTTCTTGTCAATCTCTATGGTTTAGAGAGAAATATTTATTTACAAAGTCTATTATATTTTCCAGCATTTGGTATGAATTTTCGGTTTCATCAATACTTCACCGAGAAGAAGACGATGTTATTTTTTCTCATTTGTTTTTCTATGAAATAAATTCGTTTTTCTTGGTTTTCTAACTTTACTTTGAGGTTATCATACTTTTCATCCCAAGTTTTAAATTTTTCTGCTAAAATGCGATTTATATTTTGTGTTACAGTTTCTGTAACTTTTTAAGATGGTATTTTTTTGTGAGTCGAGTTCGCTGTTGGACTAATTGCTGTTGACCTGGACTGGTCTTGACATCATCACTGGGCGGGGAGGGGCGCGGGTAGCTCGCCCCTGAAAGCACACATTACCTCTTCGTTATCTATATATAATTGAGATATCTGGACTAGGTTTTGGAACTGTAGGTGCTCTCTATTGAGCATATGCAAAAGCTCGCCGTATATATCCGGGAAGACTTTCGATCGCTGATAGTTGATTATTATACTTGCCGACGTGGTTTGTGTTAGTACCAATAGATGGCGTTAATTTCTATATAGGTTGTCGTTATTTTTTTATTGCCAGTTATTGTATGCTGTTATTTTATAATTTTGAGGCTTTGCTTTAAGCTGTACTTGTTGTTATTACTCACAGTTTGCTTTCTTGAGTCTGTCTATTTTTTCCCTAGACTTTATTGTTCGTTGTAATGGTGTAACACAGTTGGGTAAGTTTTTACAGTCGTAACTTTTTATTGGGATCTGCCCACACTGTGTGTGATAATTTATTGGGCTACGGAGACAAAGTAGACAAGAGCTTGCTAGCCTACCCTCCCATAACATCTCTTATTATCTCATATACATACATGTTATGTCTTAATATCTTATATTATGTGATATGAGGTTGAAGTAAATAATATACAGGAATATTTTAAATGCTCTCGGAGACGAAGGAAGCTTTGAACCTGATGTTGCTCAAATATGCATAAAGGATATACAGGGTGCTTTATAATAAAATAGCTCAAGTTATTTATAATGTATGTATATGTATATTATAAAATATATTTAAATCCAAGGGAGGCGGAGGGAACGCCGCTGTTTGAATAAATTCGAGACATTGTGTGACATAGCTCAACTAGTGTCGTTTCTTCTATATAAAATATCTAAAAGCCATATTTCTAAATCACACACTAGCTATGCTATTATTTGTCTTATTCATTCTGCGACAAAATCGAGACTTTCAATGGTAATGCATTAACTGTCGCATTAAAAGGATTCCACTTATATTGCAGATTTATATTGAAACATTGAAATTCAGAGACGAAATGTGAATTTTAAAATCCATTATAATTTGTTTATAGAGTAAAATATTGTAGGTGTATGTTATTTATTCTATTGAAACACTTATGTTATCCGCATTTTGAGATCAATGTAATGTATTTTTTTTCACGTGTATATTTTACATTTTATCTCGATTCTGTGATCTACAAGCGAGTTACATTAATATAATACAATTTCGTTCGTTTTCTGAATTTTTCACCATTAGCAACTATGGTCTATTCTACCAAGACATGAAAATGAAAATAATTTAAATATAATTTTAGTGTGTCTATATATTCACAATCACAAACACTATATTATAGGCTCATCTTGTCGTTTGAGAAAAAGCAGTTGTGGTCAGTGTGTCTATGGTAGACGATAGGGTTGTATATTTACTTACAGCGCAATAATCATTAACCGGAGTGGGAATGAATCCCAAGCCAACGCGTCACATGCTAACCCTGCCTAACTGCACCATGAGTGCAAGTAGTAGAGTGTTAGGCCACACTGTTCTTACTTTTTAGCCGATTTTATTATTGTATTAGGTGTTGAGTGACAGAACTCAAAGCCGCGTTATGCCTCGTTCCCAGAACGAAGAAATGAACGGGACGTGAATCGAATCCACTCACACCCATATGCCTCTGCGCCACGACGGCCTCGTCCTAATTTGTAAAATGTAAGTAAATGATCCTTTGGTGCCAATATTATAATTTCATTCGCTACTTTACACAAGGGTGGGCTGTATGATAATCATATGTAAATATCATATATTTATTACGAGCGAGAGAGACCGTAAGTGCCTTTCTTACCGTAAGATTTTTGTATATATTATACTTAATTAACCTCTTTGAACAAAACTTTATAATAACATGATTAGTTGAAAATATTTAATGTATACAATTTTACAAATTAATAAGAAGATTCTGTATTAAATATTTCACAACATATTGATGGACAATTTCATGTATGAACTAGTCGGTGCTGCAATTTAAAATGTACAAAGAAATATAAAATTTTTCAGTCACTCAGTCATTCCGTAACGGAAGACCTAACTACCTACCTATATGTGTAAGTTTGTAAAATCCGCTTAAAGTAGGGAATGGTAGTATCTTAATGAGAACGGAGTGTCTTAACAACAGTTTTCCATGTTCCCTCTTTCTATAGTGCTATTTGCAGGATACATAATGAAGTTATAAAATAAATAGAAATAAAATCCTTAAGAAAATCTACATAGATTTTCCTATGGGGCAAATTTAACTTAGATTTTATTTTATTTTTATATGTTTTCTTCATATACCAATAAGAGAGCTAATAAAGTGACATCATCCTGTGTTCCTTGTTCGTTTATATAATAACAAAGTGGCACTTTAATAATTTATACGAGTTAACAATGGACGATTTTCACATAAATTCCTGGATTTTAAATCACAATAACTTATTTAAAGAAAAAAAAACAGTTCAAAGACCTCATATTAGCTTCAAAAATAATAATAATACTGTAAATAACAGTGAAAAATTAACTGTCTCCATTGCAAGTTTTTAACAGAAAAGTTTGAAAAGATTTACTTGAAGCGGATACTTTTCTTATCCGAGCAAAATTAGAGCTTGTAGAGGTTGAGTTGAGAGTGTTTTTAAAACGAAAAATAAATGAGAGACGAAAATTTTTCAAAGAAAAATGCAACTATATTATATATATATTGAATTTTTAATTATACATATAATCTACATGCTCTCGAGCATGATTAGCTCATATATATTTTTCACTTTCATTATAATTTTTGAAATATATAGTACAACATTAAAATTTAAGGCTTTAGCATATTATATTATTTTGAAATAAAATTAATTGGTAATAAAAAAATGTTTTACTGCAATGGTTTTAATTTTTGCAGTCTACCTAAACAATCTAAAACTACGCATGAGTTGACGTCATTGAGACACGCGTGGCTTACGGGAATAGGCGGGTCTACGTTTCCACTGGGAGTACAAGAATATGACCCACGACTATGTACAGTTCGCTTATCGCAGCGCAGTTTTCAGTCTATATCCTTGGATTGCAGTGACACGTGCCTACGCACGTGCGGCACGGCACAAGGAGAGCCGCGCCTCGGTATACATTATTCGTGGGTCTTCGTGTACACCAGTGGAAACATTGACCCACGTTGTCAAACAAATGAATACACGCATCTAGAATGCGCCGCATGTCCGTGTACAGCGTACGCCGCGGTGGACGCGCGTCTTAAATATAACGTCAGAACTATAAACTATCCGATTCGTAAATACGTACACTATACTACTAACTTTTTTTCAAAAAAGCTTCAATTTAACCACTCTAAAATGTGGACAATAATAATTGTGGATAATAATTTAACTATCAACTTATAACTTCATTACATATAATTTATATGATCATAAAAGCTTTTTTTTGGTCATCCAAATTCAAGGTGTATACAAAATTTCAGCGCAGTCAAAGTTGTTCAAGATTAAACCTCAATATTTTGAGTTCAAACCTTGCAATTTACATAAAAGCTCTTACAAATATCTATTTACTATAGTATTATAAAAAACGTCCTTTTTTACTAGAGAATCATCCTATCATATGTACGTTTTGAAATAAGCTAAAATTCTTTTGTTCAAATCCTTTTGTTCAAATTCCTCGTTCGGGGCTTTCAGGTTGTACTCGTAGTTCAAGTAATTCATTCATTCAAAAGTCATTGCCACAAGGCGGTTTTATGTTAATGTTTAATTAATTTAGCTAGTGTTTCGTGACTGCACCAAGTGTACAACTATTGTGACTACTAACTATGTACAGTAGACACTCGATTATCCGGCCCTCAATTATACAGATTCTCGATTAACCGGAATATCAATCGCGATAACTGTTGTATACAACTTATTATAATTAAACGTAAGAAAATTTATATTTACGTACAAATGTGTAAGTTGAAAGATGTTCATTTATTAATAAACGTTGATTTTAGTTGATATGTACTTGATTTTAATAGATATTCGATCGTATAACAATTTTGTATTACAACATATGAAAAAAAACCAGCTTTATTACATTATGTACATTAATCTGGACAATATACTATTCAATAGTTTGTCCGTTCGATTCCCGCTTGAGAAAATAAAAGATTTGATAATTTTCATTTCTTCGCCGTGGTGTCGTGCAGCCTTGATTTCTGTCACTCAACATGCAATGCCTTCAGAATTGAACGGAAAGTGGAGAGCAGAGTGTCTTAACATTAGATAAGACATTCAGTAATTGTTATGCGGTACAGACTCCGTCGGGTCAAATAATTAGTTACAATAATACAACAATAGTAAAACCAAATTTCTACAAATAAACCTAAAACTATGCTCTCTGCTTATCCACACTCCAATTAAAGTTACCGAATATATATTTAGTTTCCAGGGGCGTTCTCCTCAAATTACCAAAAACTAATCAAAAGCATCTCATATTGCAACTTTAATTTAAATAGAAGGTTTCGAATGCAACTTGCTGATACGTGTTCAAAGGATAATGTAATTTTATAAAGTTTGTATATCACTTTACATAATTTTATGAAGAGCTTTCCGACTTCATCTTATAGTTTTTCTAATAGTTTTTTTAAAGCTCTATAATGCATATACAAGATTAGGCAGAGGGAAACTGAATGGAATATAAACTCACAATCTTAATATATATATATATATATATATTACATACACGCCAAAGATATAGTTTAAACTATCAATCATATTATAAATTCAAAATTATAGTACAAAATCGACATATTTACTAAAAATCAAATATTATCGCCATATAAAAGGGTAAAATTGTTTTGACACATTTTGAGTGAAATTCCTTTGATAATAAATGAAATAAGTTCCTGTCGATATAAAATTATAATATGAACGAACGCGAACGCTTTTGAAAAGGTTGAGCTATCAAACTTAATGACTGATGAAATATTAACTGCACCATCGCTCTTACATTTTACCTCTTCTATGTATGACTTAGTTACTTAATTTATGTTTCTTTGATTCGAATTAAATTCGAAACTTTATGCTAAATACTAGTTACCCGCTCGCAACCTCACCCGTGTAGTTACTAAAGTATTAGTTTTTTATATATGTACTAGAGATCTAAAAGCCTTTTATTTCTTGCATACAAATTACAACTAAGTAAACTAAAATTAATACATACTAGGTTTTACATTTAAATTGATACATACTAGTTTTTTTTTTACTATCAATATCTTAATATATATGTTAGTTGCAAGAACCCCTCCTCAAATGAAGGCCTCCTCTCAAGAAGTTCATTTCTCTCTGTCTTGAGCAAACCCTACCCCTGCGGCGCGTGCCCTGTGGGCCTTTCCATTTAGTTACCCTGCCGGTCCACCTCTCATTCGTTAGCCTCGCCACGTGCAATGCCCACTTCTATTTTAGTTTTTTAGCAAAGCTTAAAGCATCTTTAGCTTTGGTGATTCGTCTTTTTTAATTTTCAGCATGCTTCGTTCTATTCGGCGTTGGCAACTTGTTATTTTGGTTTTTATTTTCGTTGTACATATTTCGAAGTTTGACACGCATAGGTAAGGCATGGTAAGAGGCATGAAGTCCATACCTTTGTTTTAATGTTTATTGGCATATTACTTTTAAATATTTATCTTAAGGACCAATACTTATTCCAAGTATTTTGTACTCTTCGTTCAACCTCTTGTTCATTTTGTTTACTATCGAAGCCAATTTTTTTCCCAAGGCAGATGTATTTATTTGTATATTTCAGAATTTCATTTTCTAATGACACTTTTATATTTTATAATATATTATTATAAATATTGGAGTGCAACACGGTGTCGAAAGCTTTTTTATAATCAACATGCGAATCAGAGCGCTCTTTGCTATTCCTTGTATTTTTCTATTATTAGTTCCAGTGCGTGTATGTGATCGATGGTTGAAAATCTTTTGCGAATGCCTGCCTGCTCGATTGGTTGTTTTGATTTCAAAGAAACGCTTGCTCTTTTGTTAATAATGGAAGAGAACAATTTGTAGATTCATGAAAGTAAGCTTATAGGTCTGTAGTTAGTAATATCTAGACCAAGAAATGTGGTCCCGATCTTCCACGGTTACCAGCCGAATTGAAACTAATAAAAATAAGTTTAAGCTAGTGAATACGCGTTTGAGTCTCTAGTTCTCCACATATATATGTAAAACATTCGTTACTGAATGACAGACAGACAACGTAACAAATGGAATTATATAATTTAAAATTCAGCATATAGGGAGTATAAGGAAGTACTAAAAACGCCAACGCCAACAGGCAAAATAATAAATTAAAGATTTTTAAGTGATATTGGGCAATAACTGTTATCTAAAATTTACTTACCACATCGATTAATTCTTTCAAATGATATTATTGTGAAGGAAATAATTTGTGCAATATATTTATTTATAAATCAAAATACGTGGCTGATCTATACCATTTTGGTCGAGATATGTTAGTAGTTCATTGAAATTCTACACGTATAATTAGAAGCGGACATTTAAGCGTCCAAGCTCCTCTCATTTGTGTTATATAATTACACGTAAAGCACACGCGCGTAGAGAGTTGTACATCTAATAAAATTTCTCTTGTGTATGTATGATTTAATATGAATTTAAATATGTATAATATGAATGAAATAATAAATAATAGATTACGCACTGAATCACGATCACGATCGACATTTTGATGTTGTTAATTATTTATAACTACATCGTGAAATATTTATAGCTTATTTACAAAGTATAATGTATGATGTACATTTTCCTTTGAAAACACACGTAAGTCAAAGCTTGTTTGTGTATTTCGTATTGTTATGTCAAGAAAACTTAGATAAACAGTTGAGGAGAAGTTAACGTATGGTTAAACTTCAGTTAGAAGGATGGAGCTTAACGCTTTAGGTCAAGGGCATCCCTTGTACATAATAACGATCTCCGTGAATAGTCTATTTCTTATTTTGTATAAAATTATTATGATAACCGCATTCCGGTAATAGAGAAATAGAAAATGTGTTATAAAAAAACTCGCATTATATTTAATTTACTATTCGATTTCTAATTTGATGAAACTGGAAAATATTTTCAATTTCTTCATTAACATTCTCTATGTCTTACTTTAAAAGAAACGAAAAGAACAGAACAAATTAAATTAATACAAAACAAAAAATTGTGTAATTTTTTTTAAACAAAAAAAAAAAGAAAAAAAAGGATAATCATTTCCGACTTATCAATAATTATTTCAGAGGAATGCAATTTAGGTAATAATATTTTTTTTGTTTGCAGTTTAAAAGTGGATATAGGTTGTTGAAATATATCTAAACCGGCCCTTCCAAACATATTATTATACAATATTAATATTCTATTTAATGGAGCTGCCTTTCCTAAGTTATTCGTATGTTTATTTTTATTGTGGCTTCTAGAATTGCGCC
Organism: Heliconius aoede; assembly: GCA_037355905.1. Lineage (NCBI taxonomy): Eukaryota > Metazoa > Arthropoda > Insecta > Lepidoptera > Nymphalidae > Heliconius > Heliconius aoede. Next base: position 376,493 of record JBAIZZ010000364.1, on the reverse strand, counting down.
TTGGTACTGTTAAACCTATTCTGTTTAACAAATTTGGACTATCAATGTATATATTTCTTCAAGCAAAAACATTATCTTAGTGTAAATCTAATTAAATTGTAAATTTACCAACAAAGATGTAGATCTAAATTCTGAATGCTGTATGGTACTGACGTTAAACGGTGCTAGTTCGTAGTTAGTGGCTCTAGTTGCCTTTGACCCCACAGTGCAATCGTTTAACCCAAATGAGTGCTTGTTTATATATCAAAGATTTATTAAACTAGCTTACAAGCATTCAAATACTTTGATATTTATTTAGTATATATATCCACTTTATATTTATACTGTCGGTTATGAAAATACATTTTGAGAAAAAGATAGAAAAAATAAAGACAAATATACGAATGGGAATAAAATTGTTTACGTTAAACTTATATTGATAAAAGAAACATGTATAATATAAATTTATATTTAATAAAAACATTTTAAAATAAATTTTTAGTATAGTTCGTTCGATTCAATTCAAAATATTTTTTATTCAAATATATCTTTGAACGCAATTTGGAATAGTCGAGTGAACGTAATGCTTGGAAGCCAGTTCTGCAGAGCTGCATATATGTATATTGCATATGGTATTAGGGTAACAGAAGATATTGTCATATTCTGATAAATGAAATCGAGATAGCTGTGATATCTGTAAAAACTTTCACAAACTTTAACTATGGAGCTACTTTATATATTATCGAAAACGATATTCTGGAAATTGCCGAAATTATTATTGAAATATTCTTGCTATAAAAATATTTATATTATTATTCTTTTCATACTGGCTGTATGAAAAATATAATAAATGTAATTTATAATTTTTTCGTTTAAAGACGCTACGTTCTCCTCCTCAATGAATTATTTCACCCGAATTCGGAATTCAAATATCTTAATCTTCAGAAAAATACAATTATATATAAATATTGCAATAGTTAATATTCCGATATCGGTCATTTGGTCCCGTGTGTATTACGTTCTCCTCCGGAACTCCGTTGTGGCTTATAAACTGTTCAGCGTTCAGCTCGAAAGCGAATTACCCTGTTTCCAATTTGTAACGTGATACCTGAGCACAAGCATCTAGAGATCTTTCTTTTTCTATACTCCGTGCAAATATTGATATTGTTTGTTTAAATTTCATAATATCTCATGTTATATTTGACGCCGTCGTGGCAGCGCATAACGGTGTGACTGTGACGCGATAGTTGTGGATTCGATCCCAAACTGAGGGATCTCGCTCTGTCACCGACACAAAACCGACATTGAGTTCCGCCACTCACATACAATACTTCAAAAAATTCGTCGGAAAGTAGGGAACAGAAAATAATAATTGCAATAAATCTTAATTGGTTTAAAATATGAAAAAAATACCACTATATCTATTTGAAATAAATATATGTACTCGTAGTTAGATTTTTTCATAAATTCGCCTCATTTTATGTGAATCATTCAAAACATTTTTGCTGTCAGTTTGTCTATTTGTTTATTTGTCCAAGCTAGTCTTGCGAACATATTTTCCCGAGCACGTTCATTTTATTTGAACTATGTTATCGTAGTAGTCTATATTGTTTCTTTATAAATATTTATATATTTATATACTCTATTACTGACACTATAATACGTACAAACTTTTGATGGACAAATCTGACTCGCACTTGACCGGTTTTTTTAATATCTTTAAATGCTCTCTCTATAAATCTTATTTGTCGCCCTCATTGAAAACAAACATCCATACAAAAGTGATGTAGTTTGCTACAGTGATATTTATTTATTACGATATGGAAGCCAGTCGTGGCGCAGGGGCGCAACTACACGACGATAAGCGTGACAGGTTGTGGGTTCGATACCCACACATATTCAATGAATGAAAAAACTTCTTCGCTCTGGTGTCGAGACGCGCGGCGTTGATATCCGCCTCTTAGAACGCAATGTTTCCAGAATTTGGTGCTAAATCGGAGAAGCTAAATTTGTTTTGATATATATATATATATATATATATATTCTTCTTTGCATAAGGACTTTAAAAATAGATTGTAACAGATTACAGAGGTGTGATTCAATTTGGGCGTGAGAACATTTTGAACATATCGTGTGTTAAAATATTCAGAGGCACGGAACTAGATTTCATCGATTCGTTGAAGCACCTCGTTTGCCCGCTCTTAAACACTTATAAAGGCTGAATGAAGTATAGAAAAATATTTCCTCGCGCAATCTTACGGGAAAGAGAAAAGTTTGGTACGATGACAAAAATTATATCACGTAAAGTATTATTAGATACTTTTAGACTGCCGTAGGAAGTTTTTTTTATATTTTGTTTGTATTAATGTGTATGTTTTTTCAGCTTCACGCGGTATCCCGCATAGTAGGCAGAGGAAACCTCTTTTTTTTTATATATTCAAAAAATTAAACTTCAATACATATTTCATATAAGTATTTGCAAATATGCAGAGAAAAGTAAGCAGGCCAAAAAGATGGTGGGCTGAAGATATTATAGAAATGGCAGATATATTTTAACAATAATAATAAATTGGACACAGCGAAATATAGAGAAGAATGCATTCATATTCAACGAAGAAGTAGATAACTAATCATACTAGCAGTGGTATTAAAAGAAATATTTAGTAGTTATAAAAGACTATTATTATGTTTTTACGGTTAGATATCTCAGGTAACACCTGGTAATATGAACCAGCAAGAGCTTGCACCAAGTGCTGGATCAGGTCTGGCTGATTTGGTCTCACCACTATCTAAATCTAAATGTAAAAATTTTCGCACTGTTCGGTATATGTAGTAAAGATAGCATGAATTTACTATTATTAAGAAAAGGCTGTCGTGGAACAAGAGCGCAAGGGCGTGACTGTAACGTGACGGTTGTGGGTTCGCTCCCCACTTGGGGATATGAACTATTATTTATAAAATTTTTCACATCTTCGATATGGCTTTCGATAGAAATTGGGAAACGAAGTATCTTATCACTAGGTTCCCTCTTCCTACCCTGCTATGTCCAGTATACAGTGTGAAGTTGATTTATTTGATTTGTTTGTTTTATTACTATATACATGTATTTCCAAAAGATCTACCGAATTTCAGCTTGTCATCGCAAACCATTCTATTAGTTTTCCGTTAATGGCAACTTTAGAAAGTTTAAAAGCCTGCATACGGTGTCGCCCTCCTCTCGCTTCCTCCGCTACGAAGTTAGAGAGTGCAGTACTACATATTGATAGTGACGTTTATAAAGTTCACCTCTGTTACTTTGAACATGCTCGCACTAAATAAGAAATTATTTTTCCTAATAAATTATTAGTTTAAAAAATTATACCTTTATTAAAGAAACTTTTTACAGAACACAATAATAAGACTGATATAATAAACACAAACTCGATATGCTTATTAGATGTATGAGTTGTAGATTCTTAGATTTTATTAAATAGTTATTTAGAGGCCCGTCGTGGCGTAGGGGCACAAGTATGTACTGTGAACTCGACTAGTTTCCATTCGAGGATATAATATTTATATAAATTTATATTTTCATTTCTGCGCTCTGGTGTCTAGACAAAGCGCGGGGTTGACTTCCGCCACGTATGGAAAATGGGACACGATGTGTTATTACACATAGATTCCCTCTGCCAACCCTGCTGCGTGTGGATCCACAGTAAAGCTGAATAATTTAGTTACAGTTCAACATCATAAATGCGTGTTAAAAATAACATTTGATCTGAATTTTAGTAAACTTATAAACATTTGGACGTAGCGGGACTCGAACCCATGCATTCTTGCATGTATGAGTTCTTTTTGTTTTCTAAAAGAAAATTTCTTTTCAGATTTTGGAATAACACTTTAAAATTTAAAAAACATATTTAAATTGTTGATTGATTAATGTAGACATTCATAACTTTTATAGATAAAATATTGGCTATAAAATTTTTACTAGAATAATAAAATTATATTTCGAATGATCGGTAAAAGCCGCTACGTTGAATTTTGTGCGAAAAACGGACACCGCTACGTACTAATAGCGATGCGGAGTAATTTAATTATTGTAGTCTAATCGAGCTTGAACAGCCACATAAACTTAGAACATAAACATTTTTTTAAACATAAGATTTATTTAGTGTTAAAAACATTTTTCAATAATGAATATTATTGATTTTTGAATAAATATTTACATTAAACTGTAATTATAAAAATACAAAAAAAAAATAACTTTACAGTACTGGAGCGGGACTGTCGATATAAATAGTGTATATTTTTAATAACGAATAATGAAATTTCTTAATTACCTTTTTTATACAATAATAAATTTGACTGCATTCTTTTTTCTTTAATTTATATTTTCAAATATTTCATATTCTTTATTAAATTCAATACTAAGGCTACAAAGGCTGCACGATATTGATGTCAGTAGCAGATTGAATCTGGTACACCGGCCTAATTTTTATACGTTATGGCAATTATGTTATCTAATATTATATATAACAGTAAAAATATTTTTATCTGTATATTTAGAATTTTTTACTGAAATGTATATGTATGTGTCCTTCACTTAAGAACAACAATAGACAACAAAAAAAATATTATTTCTTGTCTGTCTGTCTGAATGTACGATCCCGTTTATTTCTGAAACTACTAAACCGATTTACATAGAACTTTCATTAATTGCTTTGTAATTCAGCAAAACATTTAAAGCTTGTTTTATAAAAATCAATTCATTAAAAAAAGTTGTCGTCACATGGATGAACTCAAGGCATTAGTTTGCCTACGAATACAGTGTTTTTGCCATCACCACTTTGAAATTAATACACAATTTCTACTAAAACTACTCTATAAAAGCCTATTTAGACACAATAAAAGAGATTTTGTTAAAGTTAAGAAAAAGTTATTTTTTTCAAACAAATTGATTATTAAAATAAACGTTGCACAATAAAACTTTAGATACCTACCAAGTAATATATGTGTAAATTTAAAAAAAAAAAGAGAAACCACTAAATTATAATCACTCACCGAAGTAGGGCTCTTCTTGCTCCGACTGGAGGAGAAGTGTTCAATCACTTCCCAATTAGATTTTTTTGGTGCTGGTGTGTCCGCTGGTGACGGGGAGGCGTGGTGCATAGCTATCGGGGTGCTACGACCGGAGTCGTCCGCCCGTAACGGCGTAGCAGCTGATCGTAGAGACGCGCAACGCCTACCGCGTAGTGCGTCCTGTGGACATAATTTGTTATTTAATTTTTGTATGTTTACGGTATTCTAAATTAATTATAATATAGTTATGCTCGCAATTGTTGTGAGTTCAATTTCTGTTTGGGGGAAATATTACGTGAATACCTAATATCCTTTGATCCGACATAGCTAGGTATATTTAGAAATATGTACAAAGTATATTTTTGTCTTTTTCTAACTTTATTTAAATAAGTGCCCTTTATATTGAATGCTCTATAACCGTATATATATATTCTTCATCATTTAACTTGTTCTGTAATTATTATTGTTATTATTTTTATTTTATATTAATATATGTATTACTTAGTATTGTTTAAGTAAAATGAAAAAAAATTACTTTAAGTAATATTAAGAAAATTAATAAATTAATAGCAGAGTACACAGGGAACCTAGTGTTAAGACAATTCGATCCTCCCTTTTTCGAGGCACTGCGTGTATGTTTGAGTAGCGGTACATAACGTCGCGGTTTGCTTCGATACCAGAGTGAAATTGGAAATATATATTTAAATATATATTTCATTTCATCGAGTGGGGATCGAACCCACACCCCTCTTACACGATTGACCTCAAAAATCTCTTGAAATTCCCAAATTTGAGATATTTATTCAACATTCCGAGCTCGATGATCTACGTAAATTGTGCGGTCGCATTGTTGTGCTGCGGTGCAAAAGACTCTAAGTGGGAGAAGGGTGCGTGGGTGCAATTGCGAACTAAAATTATATTTGCTGTTTGAACTAGCTTTAACGTGTAACTTTAATTGTTGTTAACTTGAATTCAGTGAAAACAAGACATTAAGTAGTGTCTTCACTATAGTTAAAAATATTTAAATAAATCAACATTTTCCTAATGTGAATAATAGATTTGATAAGAATTCTTTATATAAATATGGTATAGACTGAATACGGTTGAGAGAAAATTTATCAGTAATTGGATGATGAGATAAGGGGCCCCAAGGAATCTTAATTTTAGACACTAACTAAGCAATTAGAGACACTTCATGTACATATCACTACGAATAGTGGTACCATTAGAACAATGTTGATAATTTAAGCGTTGACATTATCATAATATATTTGTATTCAATACAATTTCTTATGATATTTCTTACGACATATAGTTAATACAAACAATCCAACGAACGATGAAATATGAACAGTCAAAAAGAGAGAACTTTTTTAACGATCTGATTAAACCACCAGATAATATTTTTTCAATTTAATTTACAAAATTATAGACTTTTTCATATTAAACATTCAATACATATATAATACTTAGAATCATCCATACGTTTTCATACATGTGAACTGAATTCAGCAAATCCAAATCGAATGATGGATTACACTCATCTATCAGCGTCGCATAAATTAACGCGATTCTATTACTGAACTTCAATATGGATGTTAAAAGTATTATTCGCTTATTCTCTTGTCAAATTAGAAGCATTCCATTCTCGAACGTTTACCACATTCAATAGATAGAATTTTTCGCCGAAAGCTCAGCATAACTTTTAAATTGTTCTCGTTTATAGTTTGAATATTTCAAGCTTTCTCACAGAATTTTATAGTTTTTTTTTTTGTCAAATATAAAGAAAGTATTGTAAAAATATGTTATTCCTAGAACAAAATCCGTATAAATAAAATATATATATACGATTTTCTCCAAACTATGTTAGACATTTTATTATAAAACTCAAACGTTAACATTTTGTTGTTCAGTACAGTGCTTATTTCACTGGCCGCATTTTCATGAATTCTATATAACAAAGTGAATTATTTAGATTTGTTCATATTAGAACTATTACTTTTTATCTTTACGCTTAGTCTCGCAGGCAGACTCCTTCTGTTAACAGTCCGTTCGATAACATAAAATAGATATAATACTGACATGTTATTTGTATTTGGCCTGGGGAACCCGGATGAGCCGCAAAAGTAGTAGTAATATACAAATAAAAAAAAATCAGCTTCACGTTGGATCCCGCACACAGCAGTATAAGTGGTAAAACAGGTAACGAAATTGCTTTTAAAATTGGAATGCTAAATGGAAATGGTAACCTCGTATACTGTCACTTGGCAACACATTGTATATTTCAATATGGTGGTAACCGTTCAGTCAAGCTTTAAGGCAAAATGTAATTTCTTACGTTTCCAAGGATTATACTTAAATAAAAAAAAGATTTTTCATATTAACCGTCAAAATAAGTCGTCAGAAGTTTCCTTTAACGAATATTTATTTCCTTAAAGCTTCCAAAAAAAAAAAAAAGGAATGGAACGAATAAATCCTTATTAATATCGTAAAGTCGGTAGTAACATCGCCTAATCCCTAATGCTACAATATAATAATATAAAATTATTATAGATACCTATTGTGTACCAGATACGCACTGAGACTTCTTTTATGTCTATTGGAGACCAATATTCATAAAAACTAGTGTTATTTTTTTTAAATTTATAATTATATTAGGTAAATAGCTAACTTTGGATTATTTTTATTTGCATTTTATATTTATTTCTCAAAGCTATCATAAAGACTTTCAATTCTTTTGGTACTGAGTATATACTGAGAATAATTAAAGAAAGGTAAAAAAGCGCGATATTAATTTTACAGTACATATAAACGAGGCCATCGTGGCTCACTGGCAATGTAAGCACAAAGATTGTGCGGTGGATCCCAATTGGAAGTAATTTATGTAATAACAGTTAATGTAATTATTATTATTATTGAGGTCAGTCGTGGTACAGGGGCATATGTGTGTGGGTTCGATACCCAATGGAAGAAATTAAATATTTATTTAAATTTGTGCAGCTTGAGTCTGGTCATTACAGTAATCAATTTACTAAATTATAGAAAATCCAATGGCGGATAATTAGCATATGTAAGGTGTAATGCATAACTAATTTAATTATTATTACACTCGATGCAGTCGTGCATCATGGACAGTCCGACATGAATGTAAGGGTGACTGACTGATTGTGGGTTCGATTTTCACTATCTCCTTTTATTGTTTTCTATTCTATATATACCATGGCCACAATTACGTACACTTTCCTGATCTTGTCTCTCTTTTTTATTTTATTGTCGGTTTAAGTTTTTAAAGTTCACATCGTTAAAACTGTTTGTTTAGCAGGCAAAGTGGGCGTTTATTTCCCCCACACCTCCAGAATTTGGTGGAGAATGGGAAACGGAAATGTCTTAACTCTAGATTCCCAGGTTCCCTCTGCCCACCCTGCTACGTGCGGGATTCAGCGTGAAGCTAATGAGAATATGAGAAAAAAAAATTATGATAACTATTGTATCAGATCACTACAACGACTTACATAAATCTTAAATGCAAAAAATATAATAAAGCAAAAAATATAATTCATAAATTCCAAGAAAATTAATAAATTCCAGCAGTGAACTAAAGCTGGTCGAATGTGTCTGTAGTAGCGCATCATTTCAATCTCTATTTTCCACAAGAACAATTACGTGACAATTTCTAAAAACGAAAGCTTCTGTATCATTTAACTTGACGTGACAAGTTATGCCGCGTGACATTTTATGTGAAGACGTAATACACAATGGGAAGTAATTTTCATTGGGTTTTTCAGTTTTGCTTTTTTTTTATTTTGGCGTTACGGTAGCCTAAATGTATGGAATCAAATATGTATTAAAATAATATATTTTATATTATAATGAATGAATGTTACTTCCACAAAAACCAACCTATCCAATAATCGTTTACTATTAACTATTTATCAAAGTAAATTAAAAACGTTTTATTTATAAATTACATACATTAGATCATTTTTATTGCATAGTTTAAATACCTACTACTATGAGATTAACTCGTTCAACCATACAATATGTTACGCTGTACAATTTTAGTATAATTTAGTTTTATATTGCTAGATATATATAAATAAATATAATATGTAAATATAAAATATGTATATGTACAATTTTGCTTCTATTTCGTATTATGTAGGTAAGCAATTGCTAGTTTCGTAATCCAATCCCAATTATCTAGTGTAACTTACAGTAATACTTGATTAATGGTATTATTGGAATAGCATTAGAATTATACTAATTATATAGAGATAGTTGTTTATTATGTTTATTTGTATACAAGGAACCCACCCGCGGCATCACCTGCTTGAATGATATGTTTTTCATTGAATACACTACGTTGTATGTACTCCTGAAACTATGAGATGTATATATATATATATTTATATAATTGCTTAACAATCGCTTTTTTAACTTCATTCTTTATCTCGGATAAGAGACTACACAGAAAAAACTTAAAAGTTACTTCGTTCTATATTTTTTGCTAGAACTTGAGGCAGCAGGTGTTGTGTAACGGGACACTCACAACCTGCTGCGCAACGATGCTCTTGAGGATATCTTATATCGTGGGCTTAGAGAAAATTGTACTGTTCTTATAATTTTCTAGATTTGACAAAGTGTAAATTTGTTAAATATACTCGCGTGTACTGACCTATTCAGTATCAGATTCAGGATTGTATGTCAACGGAAGTACTGCTTGTAAAAGTTGTAGAAACTAAAAAAATATGTTTGTGAAATATTTTCTATGAAATGTTTATAAATTTTTACTTTTCGGTTTTTTTCATTACTCGGTTCCATTTACATGATTAACTGACATAAACACTAGAAGTGCCCAATAGATTTTCATTACGCGAATTTCATATACAATGCAGCAAAAACGATGCATAAATGCTCGTATGCTTTTATTACGTTGACTTAAAAACTTGATCTGTTCTCTAAGGGAACGTTGACCTGAATACTTGATATTACTTTCAGCTTAGCTTAACTTAGCTTAGCGTATTCACGCGCTCTCGAGATTTTCTAGAGAGACGGACAGACTGACAACAAAGTGATCCTCTAAAGGTTTTTTACCTTTTGAGGTACGGACCCCAAAAACATAACAGAGGGTTACAAATATTCTACAATAATGAAACTTGAGATAAAATAAGTTAGAAACATAATTATTTGTCAAAAATATTAATATTAAAAATGGTCCTCAGAGTTGTTAAAGGGGTCGCAGTAATGTTATACTGTTACGGCGACATATTATAAGGCTCAACAATGTAATGACAACCGCCTCAAAAGTATAAGTAAAAATAGATAAAAATATTATTGAATTATAATAATTTAAGCTATATTGAAAATACCCGCAATAACTTATCTGCCAATAATTACTATACAAATAAATAAGTATTAACTGTATGTCTGTATACGATTTTAAAATAATCGTATTTTACCGCAGCCCGTAGCCCACTTAAATAATTTTAAAAACATAAAATCAGGCATGCACAGTCGCGGCGCTGCTCGGTGCTAAATAAAATGTTCGTAAATGTATGGGAATTCGATGAATCACAATGAAAATTTATTGTACTCCGATAGAGCTCTATGTGAACGTAGTTCGGATACAGAGTTCGTTCACATCTATCTTATACTGCTTAGTGGTGAGACACCAAAACCAGTAAAATATATGTGAGGTTCATCCGAACGGAAAATGTAATAACCCTAAATTTACTATTACAGTGGGTTCCTGTAACCTGCTGTAGAATGAAAGAGTACCAAAAGATTTCAGAAAGGCCATTTTATTACCCTTTAAACATACGTGTGATATAAAAGCCAAGTTAAATATTAAGTAAGGCGCCGTTCTAATAAGAGTTTTATATATATATATATATATATATAAAATCCAAGCTCTAAATTTCACTCGGGTTTGGATTTTTTATGAGTTAGCAAGTCGGTTTTTAAACGTCAATATACCAATAACCGTATGAAATTTTAAAGACAATTGAAATTTTAACAAATACACTTGATCTCATGCATGCAGACATGAGAGCTTGAAATGGTTTGAGTAAAACACACATTGCACGTTTCCCGCGTTTTTAACTCGGCCGGACACACTGGCGCGTCTTCACATTATTTACTTTCAACGTTTTATTTATATTACAAAATATATCAGTGAAAGTTTTACAATAATAACTCATTACTTAAAAATAACACAATCGTAAATCAAAGATAAGATATTATAAATATATAAAAAAAAAATCATCGCGTCTTGCTGTATTTGTAACATCAATTTTTCTGGTCCTTATACAGCTTCATAGTTCATTGCGGTTAAAAGTTGAACTTTAATGAAACTTGATAGTAACTATATCGACGAGAAAATGTGAGTGCCCAACTGTGTGAGTGCATACTTCGGCTCGATTTTCGCCTATTTAAGGTGGCTATTCCCACAACCTTTCCGAGCACTGGAACCGCCTCTGCCTATAATTATTTGATATACCAAACGTTACAGAAAAACACGTTTTCTAATATATCATATAATTTTACTATTATGACGCAAACATCAGCAGCGGCAATGAAAATAACATATTATTTTCCAAATAGCGCTTTATAAATTCTACTCGGGCCTATGATCCACTACAGGCATTACCATAATCAACACACAGCACGTGCACAGTTCAAATATTTATGTAGGCTTAGTCGTTTCAACGGATGAGAGCAAAAACATTGTTAATATTTGTACTCTGCTAATATATGCCGCGTACGCGAACGCCGTTATACTGTAGGTGAGGAATGCGTTTTTCAGCACTCACTCAGTAATTAGACTCTGTCAGATGGGGATTTTGTATAAAATCTATGACACGCCTATATGAGAATCATGAGGTTATGTTGAGAATTTACGATTTTGTTACATATTTACATAAATAATAGATAATAGTGAGCTTTGAATTGGGCGATTACAAATGTTCAAAGTGAAACATTTATAAAAAAAACTGGTTAAGCGCGAGTCGAGCTTGCTCATCGAGGCTTCCGCGCGAGCTTATGAAAGTTAACACACTTAAGTTTGGAGTGTCGAATATATTTCGGTGCCTGCTGTCATACCGCTATAGATTAGTACGTCAATTGTAGATATAAATCAATATATTTTTTGTTTACTTATTTGTAGTAAAGATTTAAAAACATTCAAAAAATGTGTCTTATTTCTCCTATTTTGAATAATAATATAAAACATATTGAAAATCAGCGGCAAATTTTCAATTTCAATATACCTATACACCAACCACAAATGAGGTGAGTAAGTTGAAATACACTTACACACATATTATATATTGCTTTTGTTAATAATATAATTATAATATTAAAAAAAACTTTACAAACAAGATATATATCAAAGGTTTTTGCGATTTCAATTTTAGTTAATAGCGTGCATAGACGCTATAAACTGAAATTATCCCGCACGAAGCAACGCGGCCTAATGTTAAGACACTTTGAATTCTGGATGCGTTGCTAGTCGAGTGGAAATATTAAATATTCCATTTCCTCGAGTGAGAATTGAATACACCACCAGTCGCATTTACAGTCACACTTTGTGCCCCTGCGCCACGAGTGACTTTAATAAATAAATATTAAATCACATTTATGATAGTCGTCTAACACTAATTGTTTATCTCATAGAATCGAAAAATTCATTTGAACACGCCTGACTAAATCACGTTACACTTTACAAAGCAGCACCTGCATGTCCCTCGGAAGCTCGCTGCGTCCAGTTTTACCGTTTCGCTTGTACGTTACAATGGGCATGCGAGTACACTACGTGTCTAATTAAAATAGAACATTGAATTTACTGAGCTGAGAAATGTAACGCAAATTTGAATCAAACTAAAATGCAAATTTTTCGTCCGTTTGAAACTTTTCAACAATACAAATTTATATAGAAAGATATAAAGATACAAAAGATTAACATTCAGGAAATAATTCAATTTAGGGTTCCTTGGAAGGATTTAATTGGTTAAAGAATGGGTTCCGACATTTAATCCATTTATTTTGCAACAGGAGTCGTCAACAGCTATTGTTATTATTGTGGGTACATTAATAAATAAAAATGTTAAGCTGAATTTTATCAGCAAAAATCAAGCAGCAGAAACTTATTGATAAAATCTTTCATTTCCTTGTTTTGCTTGCTCCATTGCATCGGCGTTATGTTTTTTCATGGGGAAATTATTATTTTCTTCTTTTCTGAAGATATTTATTTCTAGTTCTTAGATTATTTTACATTACATAAATATAAATTGTTATTTAAAGAAATTATTTAGGTATTTTTTTTGATAAAAGTAGCGTTGAAAATCCCCATTATTTCCTTCTGTAAATCTTCCGCATATATCAATCTGGAGCGCCAACTGACAGTGGATAATTGAATCTAATGGGTTTTGTCAGTATTTTACTTCAGTAGAACTAAAGAGTAGAACTATCTCACCATGCCCTATAGCTTCTCCAACGTATTGTTTCTGGGAATCATCATTAACTGTCAGTACGCAGATCAATCACAGTTCAGTATAATTGAATGTAGTTCAATCTAAGCTGACAGTATAACGAATCGGTTATGGATACGACGGCATTGTGGATTTAGCGTTTGGAGTAACAGACAAATTTGGTACATATATTGTTATAGTTTGAGTAAACATATTAATATTTAATGAACATATAAAAATTTAAACAAATACAAGATGTTTTATTAAATAGAAATTGTTACATTCAAACAAGAGTTTTTCGCTATAGCATTCCTTTGTGTTTTTCGTTCAATAAAATATAGTCTCCTCAAAATAGACATTTCAGTTACTGAAAATTCATATAGAGATTCAAAAACAATATAGAGTTTATTTATTGTTTTCAGTGACAGGTTTTAAAAAGCAGATATTTTTATCAATCGAAATTCGCTCATATATATATATTAGTGTTACTTACTACTTATAATAAATACGTTGACATCTTAACTTTAGCATATGGGTAGATTATAAGTAATACTTTCTATTATACATGAGGTCGTGCCTGGATTCATATCCGGTAAGACGACGGCTCATGTTCTATAAGCACATACTTCTTGTAATATGTGTGTTTATGCAAGATTGTTTTGTATAACGCCACTTAGAAATTAAGGGAAAGACGAGTATGTAGTATACAGTTAGTTTTTAGCGCATCGCTGTAAGATGTGTTCTTGAATATAATACAGTTAGTATTATAAAGATTACCATTTATTCGATTAAATTCTTTTTTATCATTAAAATTGTCATTTATTCGATTCGGCTTACTTTCTTTCCTCGATAATAAGACAAAGAAGAATTAAACGGAAAATGCGAGACGGAAGTGTCCTAATCGAAGCGGAGTGTTCACAATAGGTTCCTAGGTTCCCTTAGCCTAGCCTGCTATATGCGATGTACAACGTGAAGCTAAGAATAAAAAAGTGAAATTACTTTAAAATGTGAAACATGAAATTTACAATGTGAACAAAAGAATAATTGGTTTGCTGTTCAATGAATAGTCAGAATATTATAGATAAAATTTATTCATATGTATGCCTTGGTCATTATTACTTTAAGTGAATAATCACATAATTAATATAATTTAAAAAGAATCACATAATTAATATAATTTAAAAAGGCCGTTGAGGCGTAGGGCCACAAAGGTTCCCTCTGCTTACCCTGCGATAGCGGAATACAACGTGAAGCTGATTATATATATTTTTAAATAATAATAAAATAATAAATACTAGTACTAGTCACAATATACACACTCGTGTTTTGTATGAAAATTTATATTAAATTTAACTAAATTTTCTAAACGTTTCCTTATATGGAAATCGAACTAACAATCATTAAATATGCTCATATATTCTATAACTGTGCCACTGTGCCGTCTTTCCTAAAGTCAATATAAGCGAGTCAGCTATGGGTGACGCGGGATACACGAGAGTAAAACCGCTCTGTTACCGCGAGTGTACCACTAAACGATCGGATCCTTAAAGTATTGAGATCATTGATCTGTTTTCTTATTGGATTTAGGCGTGTTAGCCGTCTTAGAGTTTTTGTATGAGGATTTCCTTTCATTACTTCTGTTGTATTATTTATCGTATCGATGTACTCCTATTGGCGTTAACAAATATTTTGTCGTGATACAATTTTATTTTTAAATATAAGTAGTAATTACTAGTTTAGCTTCACGATGTATCCCCGGAACCTAGAAACCTAGTGTTAAGTCACTCCGTTTACCATTGAGACCCTTTCGTTTTTAATATTAAAATATTTAAAATATTAAATCCTTTATTCCTTGGAGGGGTTTTGCACCACGACTGCCACAATACTTTTTCCCCATCAGAAGTTGAAATCAAAAGTGGCTTCAAGCATGCATGTATCCCAGTTGCATCACCATAGCTTAAATTTCTACTCTAATTTCAAAAATTAATTAATTTTATTAAATTTAATTAATTTTCAACTACTTTTGTAAACAAATTTCACTTACCACGCTATGGCCGCTGCGACTCCGGAGACTGAGCCTCATTTTCCAGTCTCTCTTGGAGGCCCCACCTTCTGAGCTGAACGAACGCTTCATAGGCAGCGACATCTTCAAGTTTTAAAACGTAAACGTCTTCTCTTATCACACAACTTTAAACTAATATTATGCGTCTCTATCGCAAGCTAGTTCTATATTAAAATATCCCTATATCACTATATCTATTGCACACACTTGTTAAAACACACATTGTTTATAAATTTGAAAACCATTTTGTTTAAAAAAATCACATAACTAAGTTGAACTCAACTATTATAATATTAAAACACTTAAAACATCGAAAATAACACTTTTTTCAAGTCATAGACCAATGTAATATCGATACCAAACACAAACTTTTCAATTTGAAAATGAACAACGGTTGAACATATTTAGGGAAACAAATTTTGTATTGAAACACAGAATCACGAGAAATCTGAAACAAAGAGAATAACATAGTTAGTTTGAATGCAGTTATTTGAATAGTGTAATATTTTAATAATATGACATTAAATGTCGGTAGAAGATGAAAAAAGATGAAAGTGGACGTGGCGAATCAGAGACTATAACGTTTAACGTTCCGTTCTCTCTGGCTATCCCGTCGGGGATAAAGTATGAAAAATAAAAGAAAACAATAAAAAAAAAACAAACGTTAAAAGTAACAAACCATAACGTAAAAACTTTTTATTTCACCCCAAGGTACACAATACGAATATATAATTCATGAGAACTTAACAAAATTTAATAAAATGCGAAAACGCGGTCTCACTACAAAATTTGGTCTTTTCCAGACAACCGAATTTTAGGGATCAATCAAGAAGAACGAGCGTGGCGCAAGAGATTTATACTATTAAACTTAATTAACAAAAAATATTGTAATTAAACGAGAGTTTATAATTAAATTTAAGAAATCTATATTATAAAGAGGAATGATTTGTATTTGTATGTATGTTTGTATGTATGGTTTTCACACAAAAACTACTGGACGGATTTCAAAAATTTTTTCACTATCAGAAAGCGGCACGATCACTGACCAAGATAGGCTATATTACATTTTGGAAAGTGATGTGTATCAACATCTCAAAAATATATGTATTAATGTGAAAGAATAAAAATAGTGTAATTCCTCTATAGATATATTGTTTGATATTCTGTCATAATGAACAACTTTACACTTTGCATAGAAAGGTATTCCGGCATATATCTATTTTTCCAATTATTATTGAAAAAATAGATATTGACGAATATTATCATAAAAAAGTAAATAAAAACAATTAAACCGATTTTAGCGCTCCCGCACCGCGCTCGTATCTTCGCCCCATAAATCGGCTAACCCGTTTCTGAGATGAGCGTCGACAAACAGAAAGACCAACAAACAGACAAAGTTATTACAAATCATTGTTTCTATTATTTTGTTAAATGACAATTTTTCTAATGAAAATCGAAACCTTATGGTCTTAATAATTATCACTTTAGAAATCTTAAGTGCAATGCAAGCACACATAATACACTAAAACTATTCTAGAGAGCCTCGACACCAGAGCTAAGAGATGAAAATATTAAATATTTCATTTCCTCGAGTCTAGTGAATGCCATCAAAGAAATAAAACAGTATAACGATGTGATAGTATTTTTTACGTAGCAGCCGTAGCCTTTGGTTTGCGATATATGCCCTTTGAGTTTGAGCCACGTAAGCCACGGCTTTGATCGACGGATGTAGGCCTTGTCATATGCAGATGTTTTTTTTTTTTTGTAAATCTCATATAACAATTATGCGCTCCGTTGATCTCGCTAGATGGATAAAATATTTCATGTTTATCTGATCGTCCTAACTTAAGTTATTATTCAGCTTCACGCTTTATCCCGCATGTTGCAGGGTGCGCAGAGTGTACAGAGAGAACACCAGGGTGTTAAGACACTCCGCTTGTCAAAAGGTTTACAGTCACACACTTTAGCGCTACTCCACGTACATCCCCTTAAATAGTTCTTATTAATAGTTTTATTTTTAATTTTTTTCGATTCCAACGACTACTGATTTTAGTGTTATCGTAGTAGACTGATTATTTTGTGAACTAGTTTTCGATAATAGTATAATAACATACACTTTTTTTTTCTCAGCTTCAAGCTGTATCCCGTAACTGTCGAATGGTGCCTTGTTAACAGAACGAAAAGAATAAAATTATTTTTGTTAGTTGTTGTTGAGTGGGAATCAAACCCACAACCGTCGTGTCTACTCGGATTTTTACTATTGCATGTAACAATTGTGCAGTGAATAACTAAATCAACTTAATTTTCAATATTTCTAAAAACAAAAATGGTTTTTACGTTTCTAATTCTTGCCGAGTGAGAACGCAGGACATCTCTTATTTTAAGTCTATTGATTTCGCCAGAAAAGTTAAAATTAACATATTAAAAATTAATATACGTAAATTTTCTATTAATACGAGCAAACAATAAGAAAGCAAATGAGTTATACAAAATATAAGGACGTGAGAAACCTCTAAATCGCAAGAAATCGATACTAATGTTTTAACATTAGGTTGTGCCATTCCGCCACGCCGAGTGGTAGCTTAGGATTCGTGAAAATTCCTTTGATGTTACGGCACTTATATTTAATGTTAATACATATTTATAATGTATTTTTATAATTACTTAACTTTTAAAGATACATATTATAATATTATAATTAATTCTATTTCTATATCATTAGATTAGATATAGGCGATTTATATTTTTATTTATAATAAATTCCTAAAGTAGTTATGTTTAACTGTTTATTGTTAAATACGAAATATAATATAAACTGTAGATATATTTTTATTAACTTTATTATATCCCGCTTTATCCTGCATATTACTATATCTTATATATTACTTCCATACTTGGAAGGTATGGTAAACCTAGTGTTACGAGGCAACGAAAACAATCATTTCCTTGTATAGGAATTGAACCCACAACTAATGCAGATCCGTCGTTAACAGTGAGGCAGAGTTATTGTCACACGACAGGCTCAATTGTTTTTACAGAATATTACTTTAAGGTCGTCTTGACGCAGTGGGACAGCGTAGGCTATATACACACAAGTTCTGAATATGTGGCATCAAAGTGGTAAAATAGTTCTCAAAATACATATTGGATACATACAAAAATATGTTTTATATACGTATATCGCCGTCTATTAATGTCCATGGAGACTAATAATGTACAAAATATATCTGACCTAAAATTATTTTTCATCGAAACGAATACAAGGTCTGTGGACATAAATTAAGAATAAATACTAGACTACCATCGAAGTCCTCAAGCTGAATGGAAAGTATGATGGTGGAAATCCTAAAGGAGTTCCACCTTTGGATATATGTAAACACTCGACATGCCTCGTGCGAAAGCTTTCCCAATTTAGACAAAATTACTCACAAAATGGCTCCAATTCAAATGAAAAATTCACCAGCGAATACGTAAAACCATCTTGTGCCTCTTTAATCCAAAATTGACGCCATGTTACGAAATTTATATTCAAATTGCCGTGACATTTCGGCAATAATGGTGTTTTTTTTTGTTCAAAGTAGATTATCATAGAAATATTCAAGATTTGATAAAACTTGTACAACTCTTATCTCGTACAGTCGAAACTACCGGACATAAAAAGATGAAAAGACATAGGACATTTTACTACGGAACAAATACCCACGGCAAGCAAAAATAATTTTAGATCAGATTTATATTATATACGTTAATTAACTTACATTAAAACACAATGGGTTGAATCTGTAGGATGGGGGGCTAACAAGAAAACTATACCAAAATATATAATACTAAAAAAAAAAAAATTGAATAGAGAGAAACGTTAAATAATTTCTCCATGGATCAGAATTGAAATAACTATATAAATTGAAATGTGGGTGAAAAATTTACGATCTATTAGTAAAATTACTAATAGACCGTACAAAGCAATTGTAATTGCTGGTAAACGGCGCACATTGTACTTTAGCAAATTAACGTCCACGTAACTTACTTTTTTTTTTATTTCTTTTGTCAACAAGTATTCTCAGGATTGGATGAGTGATTGTGGCGTGAAAGCGTAACAAACAAATAATCATTATAAATACATTTGTTAAACATGATTTAATTTCTATTATCCACCGTCAAAAGATATACTTTCATATACATGTTTTTTTAACAGATTTCAGTAATAACATTTTAAATCTTTAAATCATTAAAATGAAAACTCGGTCGTCGTCAGATCGGACTTCTAACTGGTCATAAACGCGTACAAGAGAATAAAGAGCCCATAATATACAATAACAGCATATTTACTATTAACGGCTTTGCCGTCAATTAATATACGGCTATAGTACATAACATAAAACAAAGAAATAAGGTCTCATTCAATTTGTTATGGGATATAAAAATTCCACAATTGATATAACTGTACCTACCTAATGTGAAATAATAATAATTTCTTACAAATATTGTTAACACATAATATATTGTTTTATAACGAATAGATAAACATCGACTATTTATTTACGATCCGATAATAATATAATCGATATCTTTTTGATAACACCAATAATACCTCGTACGGTTGTAAATTACTTGAAATGATATCACCTTATTAACAATACGTGTCGACGTGAAAGTTAACTACGGCACAACCCTAAATGTGCAGAACACTTCGAGTATATCGACATACCATAAAGATCTTTTAAAATTTACTATTTAATACTGGCTTCCATTTCTGAAAATTATATTTTAAATATTATTTGTTTTTTGGGCTATTCACGTAAGACATTAATAATCCGGGAGCCGACAATGCTCATATATTGGGTTGCGAAGCGTAGATGATAACAAGAAAATACTGACATATAATTAATACATATCTATTGATCGGTGGGGTGAGCGGCTATAGATTTTCAAAAATATAAAAAAACCTGTTCTGATGATCAACTGATCATCCATTTCGTACCTGTTCTTAAAAATGTTAATATGTAAAAAAATTTGCAACGCTCGAGAATGTCAAGAATAAAACTTTGTAACCCTCCCCCTTCTTTATATCACTCTCAAATTGTCAGATTAGTGGAATATACACGATTTAGTATGGTTCAAATAATAATTTTTTTTACGAATCTGATCCTGTATATGAGCAGCCATATATATGAGGCTTATATAGTATATATATATATATATACTGCTGCGCTTCAGTAAATCCAGAAGCCTCTTCGGTTCCCCTATGATAAAACACTAAAGTAATCTGTCTAGTAAACCGATAATTGTGTATTTCAAGCGGGCGAAGCCGCGAACATTTCTCCACTATTAAAATAAAAATCACATTATGTGACAAAAAAACACACATACTATACACCGACCCAGAGCCGACCGCGCCAAGGAGAAATATGAATAAGAAATTCATCCCTTTACGGTATTGAATTTTCAAACATCCTTTCATAACCAATACTACTACTACATTCTAATTTTGGCTCAATTCGTCTAGTGATTTAAGCCTAAATTCAGATTGTGTAAGATTCCATTATTTCATATTACTTACTTATTGATTTAGTCTTATGTATTTTATACATTCTTATGAGAGGTAGAGTGGTTTTTATGGTATTTTTGAACTATGCTTTAAAAAGGGAAAATGAGATACTTTTTCTACAAGTTAACATTGTGAAATGTGTACACCGCGTGTTTGGCGGAACCCAAGTGTTAAAACACTGTAATTCCTATTTTCCGTCCTATTTTCCAGATATTGTGCTACCGGACAGAGAAAATGAAAATGATTCATCGCCAGCTGAAAATCGAACTCACAGCTGTCACGTGTACAGTGAGACGCTGTGCCGTAACTGAACCTATCTGAACAAAATCACTGTTTATTCTAAAAATATTTTTTTCTAAAAATTCTATTCAATGCAAAATAAGCAACAGATAAAGTATTTTGTACTTTGTGCTAATCCTTATGATTCTAGAATTAACATGGTAAAGTTTTCATAAAATGAGTTATATAAATTTCGAGCAGAATTTCACAATTGATTTTAATAAAACATATTTAACTTTAGGAATGAACGATGTTTACAACAATTTGATACTAAAATTATTAAAAAAAAAAACCATATCTCAGGTTTCTAAAAACGCAGACATTTATATATTTGCACTATGATATATATATTACACATAATATAAATTATAGTATATAAGTATGCACACAGTCTGACATCGACCTAATAATAGTCCGTCACGGACTTTTGATCTTTACATAGACCAGTTAGCTATGAAAACTTATAATTCAGTTTTCTTAACCATTTGTTTAAACAAAATATAGTACGATACAAATATTATTAAGAAAAAAAAAAATAGAAACGAATATAACAAACTTTAAAACTATATTATAGATAAAATAATATATATATATATGAATATTTAATTATTTTTAATGGCATAAAGTGCAATAATACTAACTTTACAATATCAATAAATCTCTTATCACTAAACGATTGTTAAAATTAAATCAGTTCCCATTACACGATAGCACAACAAATGTAATACAATATTACAATAAAAGCCACAAATCCAAACATTCTCGGCCTTCGTCTTTCATGAAGATGTGAAAGTACTTTTAGAGACCGATCAACCTCGTGTTTTCAGTTTCAATTTGTTAGATTAACCTTGAATAGAATAAATCAGCTTTACGCTGAATCCCGCATATAACAGGATAGGCATAAAACCCAGTGTTAAGAGAATTCGTTCCCCACTTTCCACCGATTTTTTCGAGACATTGCGTGTTGGGTGGCGGAACTCAACACATACAAATAATATAATAATTAATTTCTCCAAGTGTGGATCAAACCCACAACTATCGCGTTGCCACGACAACCTTTTCGCCCTCGACGGTGGCGTACAAACAGACAGACTAGCGAAACAAATTATCTTCTGTATGAAGCAAAGCAACGCTTCGTAAACGAGGCGAGGCGCGCAAATATGCATGTATACATATATTGCGGGAGTATAATTGAAATTTTTGCTTTAAATGAAAACGTACTCACGTTATTGATTTAGGACGGAACGATCCCGTGGGATTCTCTTATTACGAATTGTGTTTTATACTAAATAATATTTTTGGTGTAATAATTAAATGCTCGGAAATATTTTTAGGGTTATTTTTTAGGGTTTTGTACATCAAAAGGTAAGAAAGGGACCTTTGTAGGATTATTTTGTTGTCCATCTGTCAAGAAAATTTATCTCGAGATTATATGGTGGTATCATACTGAAATTAATATCAAACGTTCACACATACGGTCACATAAAGTACAAAAAAAATCAAGATTCTCAGGCTACGTGATCAAAAGATACGAGCGTTTACGCATAGATTTGGCCGCATTTTCTATGAAATTCACTGCAGTATCAAAATCCTATACCGTAATACTGTTAAGAAACTTACAATACCAGTAAAGGACATATTGTTCATCACTTAATTTTTTTTTTAAATATAATTTTATACCAAAATTTCAAAACAAATGTCACTCTTTTTTGTATATTACATATTTTAATTATTTTACAAGAACACCGAATGCCGTTGATTAATCCGCCATATGATTTGCCGTTGGCACTAAATGTTCCGACCTCATTTTCCAAATTAGAATTTTACGGCCATAGAGACTCTTTTATTCTTAGCTAGCGTACCCGCCCGCGGTGGCTGCAATAATTTGCTTAATAAACTGAATTGCGTTTTTAGTCTAAGATATGTTTGCAGTGCACTTATAATTACTTCTAATAAGCGTAAATCCTAAATAGGTATTTCCATTTGGATGTTTAATTTTTGTATTATTATTCTATTTAAATATTTTTTTAGGATTCCGTGCAACAGAAGAAAACTTACTATGGTTTTCATCTGTCTGTCCGTCCGCCCACAATATATTTTTTTTAAAGATTGCATCGACATTAATTTGGAGAACAGAAGAAATTAAGCATGTAATTAAACATAATCAATAGATACGAGCTTTTATACTTTTACCACATTTTGTATGAAAATTGCCGCACAATCTAAACTCCTCGTGAATCTATTTAGAATCATGAAATATGGCGAGATGTGAGAACTACTATAAAGAAGTCTTAGATGTATGTCACAGGAAAAAAAAACTATTACAAATTTATATATGTAGTTCATTTCATACAATCAATGGTATAATTTAATCATTACATGAACTATCAGCTATCCTGCGTGACATTCAATAGATAATTAATTCCATACATGTTTGTCCTGTAAATATTTTTGAACTTTTGTAAAATTTTTTAGTTAGTATTTTTGTTTTTACAAAACACTTTAAATTGTGGTAGTGGCAAACTTAGAATACAATGCGAAATTTTATTATATACACACGTATACTCAGATCCATAAAAGATTTATTAACTTTTTGGAGGCGAACACTTGACGTAACAAGCTTATCTTTATTTCTCGTTCCTATCGTACGTCTATCACTGTTATTGCCGTGAAACTGTAAATTTGCCGGACAAATAGTACATTAAAATATATTAAAAAAAAATAAAAAATAAAATAAAAATAATTTATTTCAGATTAATATCCATATAGTGTTAGTGCGTTAGTAACAATTATTCTTATGAATTATGTTAATCATAGTTAATTGTATATTAATATATTTTATTTTATTAAATTTCTTTTTACCTATCTAATATTTATATATTTAGTTGTGTTGTTAAGTTGAACTTTTAGTTTATTATTTATTTACTGCCACGTAAATTCTAAAGATAATTTAAAAACGATATCAATTGGTGTTTTAATACAATATTTAGTGAACTCACTATCTAATTAGGGGTATATTATCATAATTTTGACATAGACTTGTTTATGTGCGAACCTTTATGAACCTTTATGTACAACCCTTCTATAATTTGTATTATTTGGCCATATTCACCCTAATCTGACCTGTCCTGACCTGTGAATATCGTCCTTCGTCACGTTAATAACAGATTATAACAAGCATTACGTATCAGCTTTGATAATTTTCTTGCAAGTATTGTTTGTGTCTTGGTTAGATTCAATTAGGATTTATGTAAAAATATATAATAGGATTACTTTCCTATCCGGCTGTCTGTCTTTTGTACGGCAGTCTGACGCCACGTGAAAGTATATCTCAAATATGAAATCTATCTAATGAAATAATATTAAAAATCAAATTCTGGATATCCTTGGAGTACCGAAAAAAAAAATTCAACGCAAAAATCAAAGCAGTTATGAGCGTTTATACTAAATGGTGGCTGTGACATAAGGACGGACGGACAGACAGACATGACGAATTTATAAGAGTTCCGTTTTCCTATGGAGCTCAAAAAAAAAATGCGGTAGAAAATAAAAAATCTAAAGAAACAAACTACACAGCTACAGTAGAAATCGCACTTTTTGTTCCAATAAAAAAGACATTTTATGTAAAATTCCCTTTTCACCATTTTTGTGACAAAATTTAAGATATTTACCGAGTGGCTTTTATCATAGTTTAAACCACAGGAAGGGACGCGACCGGCTTCCGTACCGTAAATCTGTCAATCCTGCATATTGTTACGCGTTACCTCTTAATATGAATGGAAGGTAAAGAAGGGATAGTGCTGTTTAGTTAGGAACTCCTTTATATATTCCCGTTAAATAAGGTTTGTTGAGGTTCTTGGAGCTTTGCTGGTTATCGCTGCAAACATATTGGTGACATCATTATTATCAACCTGTCATTTATATTAAGTTATAGGATACTGAATATTACGTGTGGCGAACCCACACGTCTTTGTCCTCAAATGGAAATAACAAATTACCCGCGATAACTCTAAAGGCAGGTGTAGGTACCCAGGTATAGTAGGTTACATCGAACTATTAGCGGAATATACAACATAGATTATCTAACAATTTATTTTTTCACTTTTCAGCCAATAGTTCCTGAGATAGCGCATTCAACCAAATAGACGTATAAAATACGTTAGAATAAAATACGTGTAAGTAACTTGTTTATTTAATGGTAGGTAAATTATTAATTATTTTGTAGTTATTTGAATTCGTATTATGTATACTTCTTATGCAGAGCAGACCTGTTATCGCAGTTGAGGTTTTATTGTGTCATATTGTATTGTAGTTTAGAAGTGAACCCACACCCAACCTCTTTAGGAAAAGGACTCTATAATGGCCTGAATATTTAACGAGGCTGACACTATACAAGTACAGCAAACCAAACCTCAACAGTGGAAGTAAACGAAATACGAACTGGCGTTTTAGCATTGCGGCTTTCGATCTAATTAGACCTGTAATTATGTCGATGGAGGGAGATTCCTATACTAATATATAAGATTGATATATTTAGTTTATGTTACATCTAAGTTTGTTTATGTTATATCTAAGTTAAGCCATGTATGTAAATTAAGTTACTTCGAGGTTTTGATGGGATTAAAAATAGCTCAAAATGGTTGGTATCATTATCGCACACGGGGCTCATCAGTTATTTTTTTTTCTGGTATTTGGATATGCTAACGCGTATTCAGATTCCTTGTGAATATTAATATCTAACCATTTATAAGCATAGTTTAATCTTTAAACAGATATGCTAAATATTTATTAGAATACATGATAAGATTTATAATAACATATAGAGTTTAGTGTACTCTAGGGAAATTAGTTTGTGAATTTACATAAACATGGATGTAGATAGATTGAAAATAATCTATGAGGAATAGTTGACATATTATATTGCTTGAATTATATATTTTCTTATTCAAGCACGATTTTTACGTTGTCGTATCTTCTCAGGAGAACTGCCATTCGAACCGGTGGTAGCTTCCTGTGGAACTGACACTACTGACATTTTTATGCAACTTGACGATTTAAATATAAATAAATAAAATATAAATAAATCATCAAATATAAATAAATAAAATATATTTAGATATTTATATTTGATGATTAAATACCGAAGTATCAAAGATATTATTATGATAAAATACTGAGATGTTATAATCCTTATTGTAATAATAGAGCCTTAGCTGGAACGACTTATTAAATTGCCAGAAATATATTCCTCCGTTTTCTTTCAAATCTGATCCGACATTTAACATACAAAAGGAAAACGTATTTTCCCTATAACAACATTACAGCAGCCTACACGAAGTTCGTGCGAAGAAAAATTTAATAACTTGCTTTTTTCACGATAAAGTTATATAATAAGTTCTTGGATTTTCACGATCATTACACATTTTAAATTAAATTAATTAAACCGGATTTAATCGCGTTTATTTAAGATTGGGTGGACCTGTACCCGTGACGACAGACTACTGCAAAGTGTCGAAACGTCAAATTCTCCAAAAATATATAATCTGTATCTATATCGTGTATATTTACACAATATTCCGGTTAAAATATTTTCATTTAAGATAAAGTTATATGTTAATCTTCTTGCTATCTATACTAATATTATAAAACAGAAGTTTCGCTGAACCCGCTTATCTCAAGAACTAGTAGTTTGAATTGAAATCTATATATACTATAGTATATTTTAGTCTATAATAGATTAGAATATATTGATTCTGAATAAGCCGATTGACATGGACAGAAACTGATTTTGACAACCATGCAGCTTGCATGGAAGCTTGAGACGAGGATACATGCATATGACTCATTAATTTAAAAGATAAAAATAAATTGGAAGTCTTAACACTTAGTAAGTAAATTTCTATTAGCTACTGTTCTTTCCATATGCGAGATTCGACTTGAAACTAAAAATAATCGGAATCTAGTCTATTTTAATTTATAAAATGGAATGTTTATTGTTGTTTGGATATTATTCATTCAAACAGTACTATTAATATATAATCTGATTTTAATATCAGATGGAGAAGCCAGTCGAGATGATCTCAATTTAGAGGACTTACTTAGGAATTATTTCTTTCATGTTTGTTTTTGATATTTATTATTTACATTATACGAGACGTAAAAAAATATTTTTATGTTTTAATAAAGATAAAATTATTTTTACTGTTACAAATGTAAACACTTTATATGTGTAGTGTATTTTGGCACTCTTCATACATACAGCACAGTAGGCAGAGGAAACTTAGTGTTAAGACATTCCGTTCTCCATTTTCCACCAAATTTCGAATTTGCGAGACACTGTCTGTAGAAAGGCGGAACACACCGCCGCACATATATATATAATTATGTTCTAAAAATGACCAAATGATATTATTATTATTATTATATCGGCAAAGTACAAATTAACTAAAGTAAAATAGGGGTTAGAGGTATGTGGATACTAAATTGTTACCGAAAACAAAATATCGCCCTTGGCACTATGGGTTCTGCCAACAAAGTCAAATCGATACGAGACGCAATGCGGCCCGTTTTAGGGCTTACTCTAATCTGATATACTAAACTACATTAAAAGCTCTCACGTTAGTGCTTTCAAGTCTCCAAGAAATCACTAAATGTGACAATGTTTTACTATATTGATTTACAGGTTTTATATATATTACTATTCATGTATTCGTATATAGCATTTTTGCTTTAATAAATATTATAATCGTTAAATATAATTATGGCGGCGTAGTCGTGGTAGTGGGTTCGATTCCCTAGGAATGAAATATTTATTATTTTTATTTCTTGGCTGTAGTGACGAGCCAAAGCGCAGCGTTAAGTTACGCAACACATTACGCAATTACTCAATGCCTCCAGAATTCTGCGTAAAATAGGGAACAGAAATGTCTTTATGAAAACGGAGTGTCTTAACACTATATTACCAGGTTGTATCTCGAGTCTATGTCTCGTTTTCAGACGGAAAATGGACCACACAGTGTCTTTAAAATTAATTATCTCTGCTTATCTCTGCTGCACCGCTACGCGGGAAAAACCGTGTAGCGGTGTAACGATATGCATATATCGTAGCGTAGTTCAAAAGTATAAAACTGTAACTACACGACAACCTAGTTTTATTTTCACTTTATTATAATTATAATATATTTTTTACCTTCACGCTGAATCCCGCCCATAAGCAGAGTAGTTGAAGGGAACCTGGGACACTAATATAAAGACACTCCGTTCCCATTAAGACACTTCTATCGTATATCGACTCTGGTTTCGATCTGGCCCGCTAGGTGAAGAAATGCAGAAATCGTCGAGTTTTTCTCAGGTCAGGTCAGGTCAGGTAACTTTAGTGAACTTGTGGTAAATTCTTTGGCTAAATTGTAAATTCCAAAAATTAAGCACGCAACTTCTTATTTTGAATAAAATTATTTCACTTTTGACATTGCCCGTGAATATTTTATTTTATATACATATATACCACGAAAAGTATTAATTAAATAATTTAAAATTTATATATGTACATATATTTAAGACATTTAATATTATTTGTCTAATAAAAATGTTCCACCATAATTGACTGGGATATCGTGACTAAAGCCATTTCTTGGTTCTTATGGCTATTCACAGTTCCGTTCTTTCAACGTACACCGCAGATGAAGGGCTTACATCGAAAAATACGTCACGTAGCTTAGAACGACAATATTATTGAGAGAAATGTAGAGAAATGTATCTTAAGTATAGCCTTTTATAGCCCATTCATTTAATGAACTATGATATGTAACTATACAAATGGACAAAGTTTTAAAGTATTGTAAATATTTTGAAGTGTTGTTCCACGTTTAAGAAACTTACAAAAATTTGTACGTAGCGAATTTTGAACCAGCGACTAGTAAACAAACTTTTTATTTACTATTTCCATCGAAATTTTTCATTGGAGATACTCCAATCAAAATCGTATTCAATGAATTGGAGAAACAAATAACAGAATATATATTTTAATAATGTATTCACACACGACATATTTGAGAACGGTCTATAAATATAGAACGGAAATTATTTATTTAAAGGAAATTATATTATGTAATCACGAAATTTGTGGATAAGTAGTTCAATCATTTTTTTCATATTAAACAAATTATTTATCATTAATAAATTTTGTTATTTTTTAACGGTTAAAATGAAATAAGACATTTTTAATTTACTTCATGCATCTAAGCTGGAGCAAATAATAAAAAAAATGTATATATGAATGTATGGAGTGTGCTCTATCTAGCTAGATGGGTTTTGAAGAGTGTTTTGGATTCTGAATATTTTCCCGACTGGTTGAAGAAAAAATACATTATTACACTTTTTTTCTGCGTCATACTGTATGTTGCACCTACCAGGTACGTACGAGGAAACCAGGAAACCTAGTGTTAAAACACTCCGTTCCCCACCTCTCGCCAAATTCTGTAAGCATTGTGCTCTTTGCACCGACACGAGTGAAAATTAAAATATTGCATATTTTTCTCGAATGGGAATCGAAACCAGAACGCTTCTCGTCTGGTCTCAAAATTCTTAACTAATTTACATCATAACATTGTTTTTGAAATAGCTAATTTCAGTGAATTTCATAGAAAGCATTTGTGGACGACAGACTACTAGAAGTATGTTAGGTCGCATTACCGAGTCTGGTGATTTAATTCCTGGCGTGTGTCGAGCTATCGGTATTAGATTTACGTCCACATCCGGTCACTGATCTGTTCATACGTTACGTATAATACTCGCGATATCTACGGATCATTGAGCGTGCTTGGTGTCTTTGAAAATTAAACTACATTTGAATTTTTTATCAATGTCATAACCTTAAGGCTACCAATTAGGAAGTAATTACGCTAACGTCACATTATATATTATAGTTAGAAAATTTCGAATTAATTAATTAGAAGTGTCAAAAGCATTAATTATTTTGGTAAGTTATTAAATATTCCGTGGATTTTATAAGAAATAATAATTATACCTAACAGTGGCTAATTTAAATTTATTGCTGTATAATAGACTATATATATAAGCTGTAATTTTATCTAAATCCGTTCAGATGTTCTTGTGTGAAAGCGGAACGAACATCCATACACACAACCTATCAAACAAATATATAAACTTTTATAATTTAATAATATAACTATTTACACTACATTTATAATATAAGAATAGGAATTGGAGCGCAGTAAGTGGTATTGTATTGGCGGTGCCAGTATTCTACGATATATTTAGAAGATATATCTGTCTGACCAAGGCATGGCTTTAGTTCCAATTTTGGGAACCTCGCAACTTGAAATGTCGTCACTTTTTTTCATGTAGAATTTCTATAATCATTGTAAAATATTTATGACAGATAAATTATCAATAATAAGAAAGATGGGGTAAAACTTAACCATTATTACGTCACAAGTACACTAAAATAACTTCAACAATTTACTGATTTCCTCAAAAATATTTTTTTTTAGGGAGAACTTACAATATAAATAAAAGGAAAAAGGGGGTCTTGAAATATTCCGTAAATAACAGATTTTTAATTAAAGCTTGATAGTTTAACGTCATTTGCCCCAATTTAAACTTTCAGGGCGTCTTTTAGCAGGAGTAAAGGCCCTCGTAATATACCTCGCATGTTCTATTTTAAGGGGGGCTGTACGTGTACCTATGTTGGCGGTATCTCTGAAAGGCTCCCCACTTGCAAGTGAGAAAGTATACACACATATTACCCACATATTAGACTATTAATCCTCAAAATTTCAGCTTAGCTCAAATGAAGTAAGTCTGGGGGCCCTGGGATCCCAGTCTTATATCTTTTGAACGAAATGTCCGATTTTGATAATTTAAAAAGTGTTGAAATTGCAACGCACACTTGACCAGTTATTATATATAAGTCTATAAAATTTATATTATTATATATAAGTACATAAGAGTAATGAAGTCGGCAATAAGAAAAACAAATAATATATTTAACATCTATTACTATCGAAAATATATAATTGAAAACATTGTTTTTCGTTGTCACATAAAGATAAACATTTCCGCCATCTTTATAGCCATGGCCGGTGCTTATCTTCCCTTGGGTAATCGTAACAAAAGGGTTTACTAGCCCCTTATCCTTTTATATCATAAGATGTGACTCATATTGATATACATATCACTAAGTGTTATCGAATTACTCTAACCTTTTAAGTTATTAACAAAATATTTATTCTAATTTTTTTGAGGCCACTCATGGCTCAGGGGCACAAGTTACTGTAAGCGCGACTGGTTGTGGCTTCGATCCCTACTCGACGTATTCAAATTTATTTTATTTAAATTTATATTTTTATTTCTTCGCTCTAATAAGATAAAAAGATAATCTTTAAAAATTATCTTATTATAGAGATAATTATGTATACGTTTCTTAATTACTTTTCAAATTAAATGTAAATAAAGGATATTTAACAAAATAAATTGTTTAAGTAATTATATCATGTGCTTCTACATATACACAATATATAAGGAGTTAAAATATTAATCTTATATAAACTAATTCTATACAAATATGTTTACTTTTAATTATGTATTAATTACATGTGACTATCTTGGGATATTGTAGTACATTACCAACATTATATATATGACTAAATACACAAGTTTATAACGTGTTCTGAATACTAAATACCTCTATGAACATTCAAATATTTTTTTGTTTTAAAAGTCTTTTGAAAGTATTTAGTGTGGATTATTTTCCTTTTTTCGTTCCGATAAAAAGACGTAGCGCGGAGTTGAGGTACACGATTCAACGCAATCTCTGAATTGAGGGGAAGTGAGGAAGTGAGTCTTAAAACAAAGACGCACCGACTGCACCACGAATGGCCTCAACAAACGTTGCAATAAATAATTCAGGCAAATAAATAAATAACTAAACCAAAAAATCCATTACTCTTCTTGCTTTCTAGAGATACATTTATTATAAAATATTCATATAATTTTAAAATGTTCTGCACTTATCATTAAAAAGGAATTGTCTACGAACGCCGCGATTAAAGTAAACCGAAAAAAATTCTAAATGTACATATTTCCATTAAAGTAACGTTTTAAGTGTTTTCAAATTAGTTACATCATTGTAGTAGAACGTATGTCTACAGGACGTACGATTAAGTAATAATCGTTTATTTTTGCAACTTACATAAATATATTAGTTGTAAAGAGTTATCTTAAAACACTTTAAATTGTAATTGCATGTAAGATTGACAAAAACCTACTAACTCTATATTTGTTTATATCAAAAGGATAGCTTTTGTTTTTTTTTTGAAACCATTTTCTCATTATAATCTATTTATTGAGATTTATTGATTGAAAAGTCGTATGCAAGATGTGTTTATTTAAAATTATAAGGACCAGGCCAAGAAGAGAAAAACCGGTTAACAGCGAGCTAGAATGGCCCACTGAGGACCGAAGTTTTTTTCAATTTTGAAGTCGATTGGATTTTTGTTAAAAAATCATTTACTTTACGATTTTAAGGAATGACCTTAAAAGGATGCTTCTCGAACGAGTACTTAGTGGTTGTTACCATGAAAAACTTCAATCTTAATCTGGCTTAAAATATTCGGGCGAATTGCGAACCTTTCTTTAAAGTCGTTTGAAAAGAAATGCAACTGCTTCAAATAATCGGTATACATACATAAAAAACGATTCCGACGTATTGGAAACTCCTCCTTTTTTTGAAAGTCGGTTAATAAAAAGTTCAGTAAAAACAATGCATAAATGTTCATATCTTTTGATTGAGTTGAATTACAATATTGATTTTATTTGCACTTGAAGGGACTCGATCATTCGACATACCACGTGACCTTGAGATAAACGATCTTGACAGACCTATATAAAAAAGTGATCCTATAGGGGTTCCGTTTTGACCTCTTCTGATGCGGTACTAGGGTACCGCACCTCGAGAGAACGACATTAATAAAAATTGAGTAGTAATCTTTATGTGCTTAAAATATCCTCACTCCCTTGCGAACGTAGAGTTGCTTGCCACTTCATAATTATCCCTTTTACGGTCTCCGGTGTTTTATTTCTGAAGGAAAAATATCTAAGTCGCGGAGATGAAGGTAGGCGAAGATGTAGCGATCAAGTAATTAGTGGTAATCGTCTTACATCAACTCGAAAAATAGACTGATTTATATAAATAAGCTTCTTACTAAGTAAGATTATTGAGTAAGCTCCATTACACGAGACTTAATACTAGTTTCTCAGTTTTTTAATAGATTGTTGTTTATTATAAATAGTTGTTTTTCTTATCGATATAATATGCCTCATCTAATGATTTATATTTATATTTTTTTTAGCTTTAGCACGCCGTATCCCGTACATAGCAGGGTAGGCAGAGGAGACCAGTGTTATTGACCAGTGTTTTTTTCGTTGCCAGTGCAATTAAAATGAAAATATTGAATATTATATGTATATTAACAGCTATATTTCCATTCCAGCCACACTTTTGACTATGAAAAATTATTTAATCGAAGAAATTAAAATAGAATAGAACGTCTAAGCACTGAAACAGCGAAAAGTAAAAAAAGTATATTACAGTACTGTAAGTGGCACATGTAAAGTATCTAAAGAACTGTGCGTGTGTGTACACTTGAAAAATATTGAATTTGAATTTGTAAGAGTCGTCGAGCATTCAAAGTGGAAATGCGCTATAGGACGATTTTTAGGTCACGGCTAATGTCTCCGGCCGCTGTTGCGATCTACTTAATAAGAAATTATGATACTTTTGAAGCAAATTTATTGCGGGTATAGTTTCGAGTCCCGCCAATACTGGATTTTTGTGTATTACTTTTAATCTTCAACAATATTAAGTTTCCAATTATAAGTATTAAGTAACAACCCGCTAGCAGATTCGCCCTCTTGAACTATATTATTATTAATTAATTAATCTGCATTACTTTTGTTTTATAATAACTAGCAGGAACCCACGGCTTCGCCCGCTTGAACTACACAATTATTTTTCAAATACGATGAATTACTTCGTAATGTAATATTTTATGATTGCAGCGCACTTATAGTGTACTTGTAATGTGATTATCTTAATTAGTCTTATAAAAATTTGTAATAGTTTTACCAAAAAATACAACCTCCACTGCTAATAAAGATATAATTTTTTTAAGAGCGCTATGTAATGTGGTCACAATTTTTTTTTAAAATTACATTGACAACATTTTAAAAAAGAATATACTGAAATTATCATTTTCGTAAATATATTTAATGAAAAATAACTGACCGTTATAATGAATCAAATATTACAATTGGATTACAAATGAATCTTTTATTTATATTAATGAAAACGTTTTATAAGTATATTTTTTCTTGGTACTTCAGGCTGTACTTTCAGAAAATCTGGGAAACTTCATCGATTGGTACTGTAGAGGTATATCCAGATTCAGCATATATATATATATATATATATATATATATATATATATATATATATCACAAACTGCAATAGAATAGAAAAGTAGTAATACATTCAATTAAATATAAGCAAGCCAGCAAAGAACTTCATCAAAGAGGAAATTTTAATAACTTTGAATATTGAATGATATTTTAACGTTTCACTTAATGCACTTAGTTAACGAGAAAAAGATAAATAGCGGTACACAACACGCAGTAACTACCAATCGGTGGAGAGTGTGGAACGAAAGTATTTAATGGAAACAAAGTGTCTTAACACTAAGTTTCCAGATTGTCTCTGCCTACCACGCTGTAAGCGGGAAACAGAAATAATGGCGCTTTTGGAAACGTAAATGTATCGTAATAGCCCAATTTTCTAAGCGATCATAGTTATAAAGGGTTGTATCCAAGCAATTTGTAGCGTGAAAATATATTTCTTTCACGAAACCAGTATGAAAATAGAAATAGTATTTACCTCTCTTTATCTGTATAAATCTAAATGCTAAATGAAATCTTTTAAGGTTGACTTTTCTATTAATGCTTAGATCGAACTTGTTACGGGCGGTATTTAAGCGTGCCAATATTAATTTAGATCTCGAAGAGGTGGCAACGAGGCGGAGTTGAGGTATTTTTCTCCATTATCCTTAACGAATATATATATTTATTTGTAAAGTTATATTATATAAGTATATTGTATATATTGTATAAGTAGTATATTATATTGTATAAGTTATACAATATAAAATAATTACAATAATTTTTATATTTATACATATGTAAAACATGATTAGTAAGATGGGGCTTCATAAAAATATAAAATTTTTGTTTAGGTTTATTATAATTTTTTTCTTAATTAATAAATTTTTTTCGAAACATTGCATGTTGAGTTGCGCAACTCAACGCCGCACTTCGTCCTGTTATTAGAGCGAGGAAATGAAAATAATTAATTCTCCCGAGTGGAAACAGAACCCGCAACTGTTTTACGAAGACCTATTTTTCAAAACATAGGCGGAGCGAAGTATCTTCACACTGGATTCCGTCTGCTGCAAGCTAAACAAAGCATAAATTAATACGAAATATAGAATAGAATATACAAGTAGCACCTGAGAATGCAATCTAATACCTACGGTCATATTTAATAACATTACAAAATGTTATTAAATTAAAACAGTTATAAAATTCTTACACTATATTTTCAAAGTGATCTCAGAATATTTTTCTTTGATTTACTATTCTGCGTGCTCGAGGCAATCTTGGGAGGATTTTCTAACCTTTATAAAGAAATATGTTGACTTTAAAATGTGTTTCGACAAATTTTTGTTTAAACAAAGTATTTTGTATTATATTTTTGTTTTAATTCGCTAGTAAGTTCGTTAATTTTAAGTTATTTTTTTTAGGATGAAGAATATATCTAGTACTATTAGTATTCATTATATATATATATATATATATATATATAAATACTTTCCGCTCTCCAATTCTCGACACACTACCGGAGCGGCGGAACTTCACGCCGCGCTTTGTCTCCGTACTTTTCTGTTACAAATTTTAATTGCATTCATTACGTTTACTCATATGGCATATGGGACATATAGACAATAGAGATACAAGCGTTCTTTTCATATTTTCACCTTGTTTTTATAATTAATAATTTTCAAGTGTTTCTTAATTGTTATATATTCTTGAAAAACGTATAAAACGATTCTAACTAAATAATAAGAGTACTAGACTCTTGTTACAAGTTAACTGCTATCCCGCGTATATATTAAATATATAATAAAGACATTGCGTGTTGAGTTGCTAGAGAAGAAATGAAAATATTAATAAATAATAATTAAATACTCCGAGCATGGATTGCAGCCCCAACCGTCGCATTACAATCACACACTAGTGCGTCAAGACGGCGTTTGTAATATAATGAGCATTAGTCGTAAGGCCTCTCATAAGTTCCATAAATCGGAAGTAATAAAGCTAATTCAATTACAGAAAGCCTTCAAGTATAGATGAATTGACATCTTGACTCAAATTATATTAAATTGTTTTGCAAATCAGTTATGAACGTAAGAACTTTGAAGTGCAAATCCGTAGTCGCTTCGAAATGTTCTAAACATTTTCTAATAAAACTGAGTCATTGATTTAAACTTATGTAATAACTTATGTAATTATGTGATAATAAACTTATTAATAAATAATTAATGCTTGAATTGCTGGTATCATATATTTTGAGAGCAATTAAGAGTTTTCTTTTTGCTTCAAGAGGTTCAAATAAATCTGAATACTATTATCTTGCCAGCGCGGCAAAAATGGCAACTGATCTTATACAAATAAATTGGGCGACACTGGAACTCCATTTTTAATACAATATGGAGATAACATCTAAATTGTATATTAATTACTATCGCAATAATAGAAGATGCCAGCCTCCAGCTGCGATTTCGCCTGCGTGGTTAAAAAGGACGACCAAATTTTGTGTGACACGGTCTGTGGACCAGAGCTACCAGAGTGTTTGAGTTTAGGGCGAAGATTTATTCAGTTTTATTATAATAAAATCGAAGCACGGACTGGACATACTATTTTTGCAAGTACACACGTATTTTTTACAAAAAATTTGAGTTATATTAAACAAAACCTTTAGAAATGGCCCGATATAATATAATGGGCCATTTGGTGAACCTCTCAACCATGTAGATTACTTGATTCTAAGTCCAACCCACATTATCGGAAAGTAGTTAAAGCTTTTAAAGTTGTTATCACTATTCAACTTTGATATAGTAAGTATATCCGAACTACGAGTATCTACTGAGTTCAGTCTATTGAATAACAAAAAGTAAAACACTCGT
Source organism: Heliconius aoede (assembly GCA_037355905.1). Taxonomy (NCBI): domain Eukaryota; kingdom Metazoa; phylum Arthropoda; class Insecta; order Lepidoptera; family Nymphalidae; genus Heliconius; species Heliconius aoede. The sequence continues at coordinate 338,780 of JBAIZZ010000364.1, read as the reverse complement.
ATAGTGTTTCAATTCAAAATATTACACAGATGACGCGTTCACAGAAATCATAATTAACATTCTCAATATTATACATATTTTTGCAAATCGAATTTGTAATTTATATTAGAAAATTATTTATGACATTTTTAAAGCGCTATTAGGATCAAAAACTACTTTTAGAAAATAAATAAGGTATATATTTGAATAGCCGACCTGGGAAGCTTCGACCGCTCGAGCTCTACGAATATTTATTACATATATTTATGAAATGATTTTCAGTTTAGGGGGTCAATTCTAAAAAAAACACAAAATACGTGTTCAATGGAATATATTTGTTTCTGAATATATATTTTTATAAAATTCGATGGCGATTTAAAAAAGTTTCTACATAAACTTTCAAAAGAAGGCTCTTTCGAGATGCGACAATATCGCATTCCTGCGTCGAATTATATAGATTACTGAGAAAAGGCAGAGGCATGCCTAAGATCTTTTTGGGTTACAATTATCAAAACAAAATGTATTGAAATGAGAAAAAAAAATTAAAGAGAAACATCACACACGACAATATTAATTCAACTTCACTCAACACGCAAATTCGACGGAAAGTGGAGAAATGAGTATCTTAACTCTAGGTTAAGACACTCCATTCTCCATTTTCTGCTGAATTCTGCAGACATTGCGTGTTGAGTGGTGAAATTCGACGCCGCGCTTTGTCTCGACCCCAGAGCGAGGAAAATGAGAATATTAAATATTTCACTTTCTCGAGTGGGAATCGAACCCACAACATGTCGTTTTTAAAGTAAAATTATTTTAATAATATTTATTAAACTAATATTCCCGAAATAGCTTTACTTTCATATAAGTTACATTATTTCAATTATTGCAAAAAAAATATACATCAATGTATGAAAAAAAAAATAACCTTATAATAAAGATTTCCTTGAAAATTTTCTTCGTACTGGAAAAGGAAAACATGATCCTTGTTAGGATTTTCTTTAAAATGTGTTCTATTTTTTAAATGGAAAATATAAAATAATATTTAACGGTACACTCCTTCAGCGATTGATGCGGCTTTAAGTGACTGGTATAATAAAAAATGTTGACTTTATATAATGATGCTAAGATTCTATCATAATGTGAAATATTAAAATGAAGTAGGGTATACATTTGGGTCGTTTATTGTAAAAAAAAAAACACAAGCAGCTTCACGCTGTATCCCGCAAGCATCAGAGTAGGCAGAGAGAAGCCTACTGCTAAGACATTCCTCTCCCCAGTTTCTGCCGAATTCTGGACACGTGGCGACACCAGAGCGAAAAAATGAAAATAATTTAAAAATACTAGTATTGTCTGGCGGCGTCGCCTCTGTGGTTAAATGGATATAACGTTAGTTGTGTGAGACATATGATGCATTCTAAGTTTGACTTCCAAGTGTCCGACCGAACATATTAGTAGTAAAATCCACAGTGCGTTACATTGTAACTATTAACGTAACGTAATGAGCTTCCCTACATAAATAGATTACCCAATAAAGTTATTTTTGATTTGAATTAGTATTTTAGGAGATTAGCGCATTCAACGAGACAAACTCATTTGCTTTATAATAATAGTTAGTAAATATGAACTTGTTAAAATAATAAATATTTCCTTTTATATTATATAAAAAATTGATATTATGTAGGTAATATATATAACACGTTTCATATTTTTCATTCTTTGCTTTGCTTATATAGCAGGATAGACCGGTGTTAACGTCCGTTCTTCATTTTCTAGACATAACGTGTTGAGTGATGGAGCTCAACGCCGCTTTGTTTGGTTACAACATGAGCGAGAAAATTAATAAAACTCATATGTCCGAGTAGGAACAGAACCCATAACCGTCGCGTTTAACAGCCGCGCCGCTGCGCTACAAGGAAAGCTTTTTCGCAATTGACTTTAACATTAAAGTCAATTCGACAAGATTATTTATCAATTCAAAGAAACGTGAACATATTTATTTTATTGTTCGCTCAGGTGTAACGGAATAGAATAAGTTCAGGAAGATTTCATCGGAACTGCTTAAATATAATAAAGTTTCTTTTTTAAATGTATATATTTTTTCGATATCTCCCATTCTGATGATTTGGTGTTAGCTTGTACGATAATTTGATATATCACTGGTTTGATAATAAAAAGAAATTACTGAAAGAAATGTTTCTTTATTAGGTTAAGTTAGAACTAAATGAGGAAGTTATCTTGGTGAATGACAAACTGATAAAAGACTGTGTGTATACTTTTTTTGTAATGTTTTTCGTAAAAATTATAAATCATTTATAATATGGATTCTAATCATTTGTAATTTTTCAATTTCATTATCATGTTGCTGTTGCTTTAATCTAACTCTATATATATATTGCGAGAGTGAGAGGTATATAGGTTTTTCATCGGCTTAAGTATCACAGAGTTATTTGACGATTCTTTAGTTGTTTGTTTAGTTTAATTTAGCTTTAACTAACGTATAACATATTTAATAAAAACATATTTAAAGTAAAAAATATTTCTATCTTGATGAGCCTACAGAATTTAAATTTTGAAGGGTTCCGTACTTCAACTAGGAAAAACCTAATCCCTTCTTGGCTTACTCAAGTTTGCATCGAGGTATCGTCTTTAAATTGAAATCAAATATTTAGGTCTCCGGTCTCTTAGAGCACAAATAAATGCTTCTAAGGTAAAGCAATTAAAAGATACGAGCATTTATGCATCGTATTTGCTGCCTTTTGTATGAAATTAATGTATTCTAAACCTATAGGGCATATATCGTAGACCTACAATTTTTGACAAGAAGTGAGAAATTGCAGTTCATAAAAAAAAGACAATCCAAAAAAAATGGAAAATTATATTTATGTTACAAATAATGAATACAAACTTACAATTATATAGTTCATTTCATGCAAAATAAATATTAAGAAATAATAATTCATCTCTCCGAGTGGGATTGGAACCGACAATCACAGCCGCCACACGATTGTGCCGCTGCACTACGACGTTCACACAAAATGTATTTTTTACAAAAATTACATTTTACAAACTTTTATTTGTTATATATTTTACAAAACCATTTCTAAACGACAGCCTTGTTTATTGATCAGAGAAATATTTGAATACAAATAAAAACAAACGTATGCGGGTTTGGGGAAACCATTTAAGTGGTATCGTCTTTATTACAGAAAACCTACAAAAATTGGTCAAAATAAACATTCCTATTTTCAAATGTTCCGTTTTTCCACAAGTATTTACCCAATCGTGTCGAATTTTTAAAGATTCTATCAATTTACCTATGAAATTATGAAAAGACATGAGAATTTGAGGCTGGTCATGGCACAGGTATACAAAAATATGACTGTAAACATGACTGTTCAATCCTCACTCAAGGACATTAAAATTTATTATTTTTATTTTATCGTGCTGGTGTCGAGGCGAAGTGCGGCGTTGATTTCCGGCACTCACTGTGCAATGCCATAAGAATTCAGCGGAAAATTGGGAACGAAGCGTCTTAAATACGCTCGCTGTACGTGAAGCCGATAACTAATGAAATCTTAACATAATAGATAGTCGATAAATTTTTGGATTAACTGGATCCGGATATAGAATACATACATTCTGGAATTCTGATTTCCAATGGCATTTGGGATCTTGATTCTGTCAATCTATACATGTAATGAAAAAGTAAAAATAATAATTCATAGGTTATATAACAGCAATAGAGCGCAAATCTATACAAAAAAAAATGTCTGCTTATTTGTTTGTTTGTACTCGCTAATCTCCGGAACTACTGGACGGATTTGAATGAAATCCTATTAAACAACGCAAATCCTGAATGAACCTTCAAGGACGCACCACGCAAAAAGTCCCTTTGACGGTTTGATTTTAGGGTTTAGAAAAATTAAATATAATACGTTCTACGTGATAAAATAACTTTCATTAGAGGACAACAAGTGGGACCTACTTATTTTACATATGGGTCTATAATATTAAAAAAAAACTAGGTTTTTTGCTTACTAGGCCTGGTAGCAGTGAAATATATCTATTATTAAACATTTAACTAACAAAAAAGGAACCGACTTCAAACAATAAACTAACTTAAAAGTATAAAATAAATTTATTTAACATATAGCAAAAAAAAACGTACTTTGATTTTGTTAAACAAAAATAATTAAAGGAAGATTTTTGTAATTTCATTAAGTTATGCCAAGTAAAACAAACAGGCTTAGTAATTCGATACTGTAGTAAGGTTGTAGTTGGCTTGACACCGACATCAAATTTATAAAATCATTATTTAATTATTTTATGCTTATATTTTATACTTTTTTGTTTATTCTTTGAAGTCAGTTTGTTTTTTTGTTATAAAAATATTTATTTTACTACTTTAAGTGATGGGGAGATCTTAAACGGATGCTTGCGATGCGAACGATTATATAGTGGTTATACTATGTAAAATAAATAAAAATAGAAAATATTTCGGCTCATTAAGAACCTTTTCTTTTTTTTAAAGTCGGTTGAAAATTAGAACATCCTCTTCTTTAAAGTTGGCTGAAAAGAAATGCATGCAAGAATTTCTGGCGAAAAGTTAATATTAATTAATGTTTTTCCTTGTAACTATTACAGTAAAAGTAGGTATTACAACTTCATAGGCCTATCTATGGTCTTCATCATTCCACATCATCAAATTGTGCTTTCCGAAAGCAAACACACAAGTCTTTATAAAAAACAAACAAATCCTTGTAAAGTATGCCTATAAAATTTGAAGAATTCTCTCGATATCTCCAGGATCCCATCATTAGATCCTGACACGATCACCATGGGGCCATTTGCCGGCCAAAGTCGGTTAATAAATCAACTTCACGCGCATCCCGCACACAGCAGGATAAGCAGAGGGAACCCTTGTCTTAAGACACTCCGTTGCACACTTAGCCCTGAATTCTGGATGCATTGCGTGTGGAGTGGTGGAACTCAACGCCGCGCTTTCCCACGGACTAGAGAAATGGAAATTCAAATTTTATTAAATATTTCATTTCCCCGAGTGAGGATCGAATCCACAACCACTCGCGTTACCCTACGCCTCGACTGGCCTCATAACACATTTATTACAACAATTTCAATTAAAAAATGTAATTTAAAAAATGTTTTAAATTTTGTATTGTCATTACTTGTATACACCGATTCGATGCTATAACATTTTAATTATTGTTTGATTTTAATTAATTATTTAATACAACTTGTACTTCTGAAGGTCGAGACGCAGTACCTATTCACGGCGGCAAGTAATTAATGTTTACTTTATTATGGGAACTATTTAACTAAAATTTAATGACAACTTCGCAAATAATTTTGTTTTAAATTTGTCAGTCGGTTTTCCTTTCCGTTCCGTAACCGTAGCTACAAAATAATATAAAATAATAAGAATATAATAATAAAAATTATACTAGTAAACAAAATAATATATTGTCAGGTTATAAAAATGAAATATAAAAAGAAAAACAAATTAACTCTTATATTACAAAATACAATTGTATTTGTTAAGCATATAAATGTCTATTTAACGTAAGCTTAAACGGCTAGAAATATAATATAAAACACCAATGACGATTCAAAAACACAAAGGCACTTACCCAGTGTTAATTACAGCAGCGCTTTAAACCAATGCACAATATTTATCAATTAGAACACATTACACATTGAATTACTTGATAATATGCTCACAATAACTAATAACAAATAAATAATAAATCACATCGACTACAACTTATAAGATCTCTCAAAAATAAGATTCCCGCAAACAGAAGTGTAGGCAGAGAGAACCTAGTATCGTTCCTGAGATTTAAACAAACTCTTCAGCTTTATAATACTAAAATTGTATAAATAAATATTTTCTTCTGCTCAGCGTTAAATTTTATTACCTAAGCCAAAATAAATTTATTTATTATCGTTTTGAAACACAAAATGGGTTCACTCCCTGTCCACTCAGCCAATTTGTGGGATGTGTAATAATAAACCCTTTAGTATATTTACTGATTTCTGGCTGCGGCGGCATTTCATTTAACTATAGACCACCAAATTCGATCCCCCATTTAAATTAAACCGCAAGCACGAAGACCTTAATTTATATTTAAAATGTTATAGTTAAGTTCCATAGTTCAATATGGTACATAAAAACTGTATACAAAATTTCTTTATATTAACAAAAGTAATACTAAAATGGAGTGGGGTGATAAAGAGAATCGAATCGATGTGATAATTTTATATACAGTAAATATTTTAATTCTGCATATGCTTGATTGTAATCAAACGTTTTTGTACCGGGCTATTGATGAGTACAGTGGAACCTCCTCTGTCGGTGACAGAAAATTATATCTCTCTCTCACGAATAAGGCAAACAAATCCTGTCCGAAAGCAAAAAAAAATTCGGGGGTTCCTCGGGGGAGGAAGATAGCACCTAGGATTAATTCGGGTATTTTAAAAGATGATTTAGGACTTGCAGCCTATAAGAGAAATCATATACTATGCAATAAAAGTAAAATATATAATCAAAATGAAATAATCTAATAATATCTATTTCGTGTATCTATATCTAATAATAATAAAATAAAATAGTTATGACGTGTTACAGATATAGAGCGACACATTCTCCTATGAACGTATACTAAGTTTATAATATTAATTATTCGTGTATATCTCTAGTATACCCGATATTATAATATTCTTGCTTCGTTCTATCCGCTTCTTTACTTTATACATAATTTTATCACAAGCTGAACCTGTAACACTAGGTCCTCTGCCTTCCCTGCTATGGAGGTGTGAAATCTTTTTTATGACAAGTACAAGGCAAACTAACGCTTTGGTCACGTGGTGAGCGAGATCCGCCGCCCAAAACAATGTGTAACACTATAAGAGCCACAGCACACAGGCGCGGATAGATAGTTACGATTCTTAAAGCTATCTATTATTCGTGTGTTCACAGACACCACTAATTTCACTTGTTAAACATAAATAAAGAATGCACATTCTAAAATCTAAGTATTCATTCATATGTAAAATTAATAATATTTATTTACTCTCAACGTCGTCTCTCACAATACTTAACTAAGATACTTCGAGGTAATATTATTATATTAAAAGTTTAAAGTGAATAATCAAGAGCTAGCTGTATATATAAATTGAATTATATACCACTAACAGGTCTTACTTTTCTCACTTTGTGCATTTTAATCAGATGTTAAATTTGTCTGAGACTATTTTGAACTATGAGTAATTTGTAGATTTTAAAAGACTGCCGAACTATCAAGGCATTGCGTGTTGAGTGGAGAGGTCAAAGCCGCGCTTTGCGTCGGCACTGGAACGAAAAAATGAAAATATAAAATATTTAATTTCCACGAGTTTGAATCGAATCCACAATCGGTTGCTTTTACAACTGCATCGATATGATCTTCATTTGACCTTAATCTTTAGATATTAAGATGTATCTTTAAAAAATCGTGTATTTCACGCAGTAATAAATATTTTGTAATTTAACCACTGTGTGCTCGGAAACGAAATCTTGTGAAGCGAAAACGTTGGTAAAACCCCCCCCCCCCCCTCGCCATTAGCGAGGATTTTTCTAATCAAATTACAGAATAAATAAATATATAAACAATAGTAAATATTAACATTACATACACCACATTCAAAGTATCTTTATAATACTCTAAAAAAATGTAGTCGCATTTCGTAATACACATGTAGTAACATTACATATAACATTGCACTTTTTATTTCGTATTATAAAATAAAAAAACAGCTTCACGCTGTATCCCGCACACAGCGTGATAGGCAGAGGGATCCTACACCCCGTTCCCCACTTCCTATATTCTGGAATCATTGCGTTGCGAACTCAACGCCCCGTGCGTATCAGCTGTACTCAACGCCGCTCTTTACCTCCGACACCAGAGCGAAGAAAAGGAAATATACATTTAAATAAATATTCTAGTCTCGAGTAACATTTTGTGCTACATTTTTATCATTCTATTCTTATTATGTATTGTATTATATTATATTGTAATATTAATATAGTAAGTATTCAATCAAAAATTTTATTCAATCAAAATAATATTCTTAATAATATTGTATAAGTAAGCTTATATTTGAAATTAATTCTGAACATCGCAAACTCTAGAAGAAATTTTATATTATTGCTTGAGTGGTCCTTTGTAGAACTAGCGAGTTTAAGTTTCGTTCTTTTAAACCGTCGGCTTTATGAAATGTCGGATGTCAAGTTGCATAAAGATTGGCGTTCCGAGAAATTAATAGGGGAATTCATTTAAATCAGCTACTTGAGAGGTTTTCTTAATATTTTGTCATTTTATCATTTCCTTTGGTCGGAGTTTTAATATCACTTTCAATGATTATTTACGCTACAAATTAAGTTTCTTTATTTTTTAATCTTTTATTAGCTTCACGCTGTGTTCACTCTGCCTACCCTGCTATGTGTATGCTATATGCTATGTATACCCTACTATGTATACACACAGCAGGGTAGGCAAAGGGAACCTATAGTTAAGATACGTTCCCAATCATTCACTCAATTCTGGGGGTATTGCGTGTTGAGTAGATGATATCAATTCTGAGCATTAAATAATTCATTTCTCGATCAAAGATAGTAACTAATGGAAACACTGTCTATCAACACCTGCGCTATTATTAGATGTTTCCACCTAGTATTGCAAAAAATTGTCTTGTATGCATATATAATTATTTTATTTGTCATTTGATATTTTTTACCAGAGACAGTCTAGCAAGTGTGATAAATAAAAAAAAATTATGTAACCAATCACCCCCCGAGATTGAACTTACACCTATTTTCAATATTTTTTATTTATTATATTAGTAGATTCACAATTGTTATTTTATAAATGGTTTTTCAATTTTACATGTAATTTTACCCGCAATTTTAACCCCCTATTGGCATTTACAGCGACACCGGGTGGATAGGGAAGAGAGCACTCTCACCCTGAAATATTTGCAAACACCATGTGGCTGCTTGTCAGGATGCCGACGGCGGTAAAGGCGTCCCCCGCGGGACTCGAACCTCGGGTTGCGGCCGTCGAGCGGAATGGCCCGGAATCCATTCTTAGGACTGTTTATTTATAGCTTAATCCCTATTATCTAATCAATCTATAAATAGTGTTGTACTGTTTTCGTATTACCTTTTTCATCGATCCGGATATATTTAATTTGTAATATAATAGCTTATCTGTTGTCGCGTATGTTTTAAAATTATATATTTAAAATCTTGTTAACGAGTCCGTCGTGGCACAGTGGGAGCGCGTTTGACTATTTTGTTATGTTTGTTGGTACTTGGCACAGTTGAGGAAATGGTTATAATCATTTAAATGATTTAAAATAATACGCACGTGCAATGAAGTGTTTAAACACTAGGTATTTTTTTAAGTTTCGAAATCTAGAAGGCTCCTAGAAGTAAGGATTGAACAGACACGACATTCCTTCTTTATATTACTTTTAAGAAGAATACAATTTTAAAAAGATAACAATTTGTTTTAAGAGGTAAGAAGAATATCTAGACACTATACTCTCTGCCTACGCAACTAGGTATATCCGGGATAAAGCGTGAAGTTATATACAATAATGTATTACAATAAACATCCTATACGCTCTGACCTTTTATCAAAGGAAAAGACAATGATACAATTGCCATTGATTCACTATCAAAGAACCAAAAATCACATTAAAACTAAAATCTATATATCAGCTGGCATTATGTGAATGTTTTTTTATAAATTATGAAAATAAATGAGATGAAGGTAGACGTCAAATAAAATTACTTTTAACGTATATTTTTTACTACAAAAGTAACATTTAAATTTACAATTTGAAAGATTTTTTTTAATTTCACACTATTCTGCGTAACGTACGGCAGAAGGAACCTAGATAAGTTATACCTAATATGTTAAGTCACCTGCCTTGCTCTTTTGTTTTGAATACAATATTGTGGGGTCAATGGTGGAACTAAAGTTTCGGTTTGTCTTGCTAACTTAATCGGAAATAAATACACAGTATTTATGTTTTACTTAATTGATTGTGATCCAAGGATTTTTCTTATAAAAAAACACAAATATTTTATTAATATAAATAAAAAAAAAACAAAGAATCAATGAAGTCCTTAAAATTATCCTTCCTACCCTTAGTCTTAAACAATTTTGAATAAAACATCGACGACGACGCGAAAGGTTGGCCATTTCTTATTAATGTATTCTTATAGACTTTCTTATAGACAAAAGATTATTTACATATTTCACACGATTTTTTTTATAAATAAATTGATTAAAATTATTTTTAAAAGTTACTTACTGTAAGTATTAAGCGACATCAAAATAAATTCTTCTGATCGGCTTTATTTAGTCTGTACTAGCATAAAAATTCGAAACCAAACTTGAACTAATATACGAAAATATCTTAATTCACACAAATATGAAAAGTAAAATTTTAATAATTGTTTCAAAAAAATAACCACTTAACATAAAAAACAAACCAAAAATAAACACAAAAAAGTCGAAACCAAGTTAAACTTCCACAACAAATAACGAGCGAAAATAAAATTACAACTTATCTTCGTAGAGGAAGGTAGGAAACGAACCCGATAGTCAACTTCGAGAGCACTATATAACACAACTACTCCAGTCGACAGTCGGCGCGCGATTCAAAGGGAAACATTGGCGTCAGGATACGGGAGGGGCGTCCGCACCTATCTGTTGCTTCGCGCATGCGCTTTGAAAACGACGGTTATGGAGTGAGAACTCTTAATATTGCTTAAAATGCTTATATTAAATGTAGTTCAAAAAATTAAATTAAATTAAAATTAAATCAACTTTATTCTGCATTCCGTACACAAAAGGGTTTGTTTACAAAAAGAAATTATTGTTGAGACTCTCCAATACCCACTTCCCGCCGAATTGAGAAATAGAGGCGTTGCGTGTTGAGTAACGGACCTCAACGCCGCGCTTTTTGCCTCGACTTCAGAGCAAAGTGAATATTTAGATAAACATTTCATTTCCTCGAATGAGGATCGAACCCACAACCAGTCGCGTTTACAGTAACACTTTGTACGCCTGCGTCACAACCGGCCTGGAAATTATTATCATTAATTATTGAATATACCTCCAACTTCGAGATTAAATGTTGAAAGGGCGGACGTCAACCCTGCAGTTTGCCTTGTCACTTGAAAAACACGCAGGAAGTAAAAAAACGAAAATGTGTTATTTGACGCGTCATATTTTTTTTATTTTTTGTGTTCTACATCCATAATTTCTTATTGAGTAGTTCTATTTTAATAATTATTTTTTTATTGGACAGGGTACACTCCTTTAGGCCATTCGCGGCGCAGGGGGACAACGTTTGCTGGAGGAAATGAAATATTTATCTAAATTTATATTTTTATTTCTTTGCTGTTCGACTCATAGCATGGCGTTGAGTTCCTACACTCAAGATGCAATGTCTCCAGAATTGTCCTTACTCTGCTGTGTACGGAATATAGCGTTAAACTGATTTTTTTTTTTTAATTTTTACTACTCCTCATGTGGTCGTATAATATGATTATTGTCAAAATCATATAGATTTTGACAATATACACATGACATATAGGCACAAAATAATAAAAACATTTTAACTTTAATAAAAAATATATATATTAGTTCTAAAAAAGTAACTCTAAATGTCGGTTACAATTTTAAATATATATATATATATATATATATATATTTGTACATATTAGTAGCAAAATAGAATATATAAAAGAATAAATCTTTAAAATTGTTACCATAAAATCATGCCGTGTGTACTTATATACATATCCAGCTTCACGCTGTATCCCGCATGTAGCAGGGTAAGCAGAGGGAAATTAAGACATTCCCCTCCCCACTTTACGCTGATTTCTTGATAAGATTATATGGAGGACGACCATCCACACTGTCGCAGATATTAATTTTGAATGGTCTGATTTAATATCTCATAAAGTTCTCTACAAATGTATTTGGAAAGTGAGCGTGTTGTTTGAAACAGGGAAGCGAAAAAGCTTTTTCAATTTACCCAAATGTACATAATATTACACTAATGCTATTAGGTTGTACTTACTGTATACGTGCAGGTAGACCACACGAAACTGAGTTAAAAGGATTAATTTGGTTGAAGGATTCAATTTATATTTATATATTTTCTAGTTTGACGAATTAAATGTCTGATTTAGTGCTACAGGAAAGATTAGTATTTTTATATGTTTGTTTGTATTCATATCGCACGAAGTCGTTACAAATCTGATGTCGCGTGCGCTGCGGGAAGTATTGATCATAGAATAAAACATTGTTTTACAGTATCATAGAACGTATTAATGTCTATAAAAAAATCGGCAGTACCGTATGTCCAACAACTGTAGTTATGCCAATATAACAACTTTTTTACATTTTATAAGTTGATAAAAGTATCGACCATAATCAAACCATATTATTATTACCTCTGTATTAATCCTTATCCCATTAAATGATATTTTATTAATAAATAATTTTAATACCTGTTAAATACTTTTAAAATTATTAAAGTTGGACATTTCGTTCAAAAGATACAACGAATTTAAAAATGTGAATCTAAACAAAATTATGTAATAATAAAATAATGCGATGTGGCGCAGCGTAACTGGTGACTCTAAGGGGGCGAGGGCCTATTAAATCCCGTGCAGGACCTATTGAACAAATAATTGATAAGTTTAGGCGGGCGAAGCCGCGAGCTGGTCGCTAGTAAATAAAAGTATATAAAATACAATAATACTCTAAGAAACAAAAAAACAAACATAACACAGATTTTTATAAGAATTGTATAACAAAAATGCTCATTATTTCTTTATATATTATATTTTGTAGGTTAGTAGGTTTATAAGCTGTAGCACACATATATAAATTTGAATATAAATTCAGATATTTAGCACCTAGCAGGGTAGGCATAGGGAACGTAGTGTTATGACACTCTGTTCCCTATTGACGTTGAATTCTGGAGATATTGAGTGGCGGAACTCAACGGCGCGCTTTGCGTCGACACCACACAGAAGAAATGAAATTCCATTTACTCGAGTAGGGATCGAACCCACAACCAGTAGCATTTACAGTCACACACTTGTGCCCATTCGCCACGACGGACTAAATTTTAATATAAAATAGAAAATATATATCATATACTTTTGGAAACATTTATGTTTTACATCGAATGGATTCGTAGCAAACTTCAAAGGCGGCGAAGGACGGCGAAGGAATGCTATTACATTATGTTTGTTCCAATTTCACCACTAAACGGATTCAGGTGAAACTTTACAATAATATAGCTTTTACACCAAAATAAAACATAGACTAAAGTTTCTGTAAAGATTTTTTCTAATTTGGCTATAATATAACAAGAAGTTTAAGCGGGCGAAGCCCTGTTTACACACGTTATTCGTTTGTATCTTGAAGTGTAAAGTATTGAATTTAGAAATATTATATATAAGCGTTCTATATGGCGGTACAATACAATAGCCTATATTAATTTTTATCATTATTATACACTTGTTCACAAGTATTTCAAGAACTTTTGGAATTGAGAAATTGTTTTTAACTACTGACTTTAAATAATAGTTAAACAAACTAAAATCTTATACAAAATCATACTTTACTATCATATTATGGCAGTGATTGGCTTTCAAAAGGAAACTATATAAAATAGTAAATATTATCGAAAGTAAATATTTGTTACTTAATCTCTATTGGCACGCTTTACCAACACTTTGTTATAGATGTATTTAAATTATTATTATTTTCCCGCTGTCGTAAGATAAGTGGCATTTTGTCCGCCATTTAACACGCAATATTTAGAGTTTAGTGTGGTTACGATAAAATTAAAAGGCAATCCAAACACCTGAACTCAATAAGGAATCAAATACCTATAGATATATACGAGTATGCCTAGTTTTAAAAAAATACGTATAATTTTTAAAAAGTTCAAAAAAGGTACGGAACACGCGTTTAAAGTGTTAAGTTAAAATATAAATTTAAAAAAAAAAACGTTCGAGTGGTTTCCAGAGAATGAAATATCATGACACGAAATCTCACTTGTCTATCCCGCTATACAGAAAAAGCATAAAAAGAAAAAACTAATTAGAAATTCATAATTTCTTGTAAATAAGTTTATTTTGTTTCTAAATTTTCTTTGTCCGAAACAGTTTTTTGTTTGAGAAATGGCTCTCTTATATTTTATTTATTCTTTGTGCCCCAGGCTACAATCCTGACTAAGAGTTAAAAGTATCCATTTCCGATTATTTAAAATTTTATAATAAATATAAATGGTTGTTTCCTTCAATTAAGTATTTTTTTTTATTTTTAACAGATCGTCCATTTTATTTCAGTTTAATTGAAAACAAATCTATTAGTTGTCTATCTTTCTGTTTGTCCGGACTAGCTGGACCAATTCTTATGAGACTTACACTAAAACATAGAGAGGGTTGCTGGCGAAGTGGATTTTATAATGAAATAACTACAATATGTCTATTACAATCTTTATTATGAAACAAATAATTTAAAATCAATCAGAATAAAATAAATTACGATTTATCTCATACATTTATACATGTATAGATAACTATACTAACATAATTAATAGTTTTTTTTAAAATAAATATAGGTATAGTTCAAGCGCGCGGGAGCCGCTACTGATATAATAAAAATCAGTTGTCCTAAATTACTTTAGTTGTACATGTTGTTATAAATCAATTTTTAAATTTTAAATTAAAAAAAATAAAATTTTCTAAATAAATTTTTAAACTTATTGTATTTCTAATTTTAGCTTTTCTAAAAGTTCTAAAAGTCTTTTCAGATTCACATTATTTTCAGATTTACAGATGAAACAAAACTATGATAGTTACGTATTATTATGAATATATTGTTAAATTTTAATAATCCTGAAACAAAATAACATGCGATTACTATAAATCCGGATATTAACTTTACAATAATACTATTTTGCATATTATTAAATAATAATGAATGTCTGTTTATACGAACTAATTAAAAGAAGTGTTAATGCAATAAAAGGCTATTAGTTACTGTTATCATTATTTTAAAATTTATAATTTGTTTCAGGATAAAAATTTGGTAATAAAATTGCCTTTAATTAATTAATAAGAAATCTTTACAGTTTAAATTATATTTTTTTTGTACAATACAATAATTAAATGAATTTTAATTTTAAATTAAATTAATTTTGATAATAGAAATATTCATCGAGCCAAAATCAGCCGAAGCTGAAAATGACGACTATTAATTCAAATCTCACTCGGAGGACTATTTCACGTTTAAATAAATAACAAAAGCACAGTGTTGAAAGTGTAATTCAACTTATAACGGTAAGTCTGCACGTCTTATATCGAAATATTTACTTAGAAGGTAGTTTGGTGTATATTAGGGGTTGAATGAATAGCCCAAAAATAGATTAGATGTTTTTGTTTTAAGAAAACTAGGACCAGGTGGCTCTGTCATTGGATAACCGTAAAATCTGAAAACAGACTTCTCCCTGTATATTTAATACAGTGTAACATAATAAAAATAATATTTGTATAAAATTCAACTTATAATATATTTATTATTTCTATTACAAGTCTCTAAGGCTAGTAACTAGCCTTTATACAGTTGACCTCATTAAAATCAGCAGCAAAAACGTTGTCTATACTATCTTAGAAATGAACAACATCCACGTTAACAAAAGGGGGATTAAAGTAATCTAATGATCGTGTTATTAGAGAAGCTTGTTGTTGTTAAACATGAGACCCTCTTACTTACCTCGTGCAGATTGATATAAATTACTGTGAATATTCACTGTGAGCATGGTGTGTGAGGAAATAGATGATAAATGAAGCATTTAAGTACAGTTTTTAATATATTATTATTATTAGTATTAGAATGATCGGTGAGCAGTGGCTACCATCGCCGCGATCTTACTAGTAGTATGTATAATGCGGTGCAGATTTGATTTTAGGAATTTTTCTTGAGGGTAGAAATTTAGAAGTTTAATTTCAAGGAAACCATTTCAGTTGTCGACGAAAATCAGACAATATTGTATTCGTTTTAATATATAATATAAAACAAATACACATATTTTGAAGTCGGTCAAGTTTGTTGAGAATCTCCTCGTTAGCATTGGGGTAACATATTATACATCAGCGTAATATAACAGTGGCAGAGGTAGAGTTTGTTTTACTTTGTTTAAATATTTAAGTTTTTACGAAGACAAGTAAAATCATATTTTAAAATATTTTTATGTAATTGTTGTTTGTATAATATTCTCTGCACAAGTACTTTCTCCGTCAATCAACACGCAATGCCTCATGAGTTGCGTGAGTTTCATGAGGGCAGAAAGTGGAGAACAGAAGAATGGAAACTGAGTATCTTAAGCCTAAATTCACACTGCCTACGCTGCTATGAGTGGCGTGAAGCTGTAGAAAAAAATAATTTTTATTAATATATCAACTCACGTACTATATATATCATATTATATTTTGTAAATGTGTGTAAATACATAACTGCCAGTAAAATATAAAATATTTGTAGAGGTTATCGTTTTTCATTTGAAATCTGAGCTTTTATTAAAAAAAAGTCCAAGTTTTCACCATGTTTATGCAAAGGTAAATACACTCTCTCACCTCGTATCGAGGCTGTGACGCGACGGTCGTGAGTTCGGCGTTGGGTTCCACCACTCAACACGCAATACCTCGACTCAACTTTAATTAAACAAATAAATATCAAAACTGAAAACATAAAATCATTAAAGTAAACAGTATATTATGTAAACAATTTCTGTTTTCTACTGACACTTATTACTTATCCAATACCCAGAATGGCTAAGCGTACAGACGAGCGCAAAGCCCTTGTCGACATCAAATTAAACCGACGCCACGGTAAAGTGACCAAACCGTCGACTGTCCAGTCTGTTTGTTAAATAAGGCACTTTGCACTAACATGCAAATGCAGTTTTTTTATGCAAAAACAATAGAGCGTCCAGTTCACCTGATGGTAAGTGATCACCGCCTCATGACCCCGTTTAACATCAGAAGAGCAACGACTGCCTTGCCGATAACACAGAACTCGGCACCCATATAGATTTCCCATTTTTTTGTGAGTGAAGTCGAGAACGACGCATTTCTTAACATTTAGCTTGGCTCTCATTTCACATACGTTTTTATTTCACGTTATATTTTTGATGGAATTATTATAAATACTTTTTAAGAACCGATTTTTTTTTCCTGTTTCGGCAAGAATCAACTAAATCCGATATTATATTTGATTTTATATTTTACAATACTTATATATAATAAAAATTATAATTATGACCGTCGTGGCGTAGAGACAAAAGCGTGCAACTGTAAACACGACGGTTGTGGGTTCAATTCCTACTCAGAGGAATGAAATATTTAATATTTTCATGTATTCGTATCGAGGCAAACCGGGGCGTTAAGTTTCGCTACTCAACATTCAACCTCAAGAGCTCGCTGGAAAATAAAGAATAGACATGTCTTAATGCGGAACAGAGTGTCTTAGGTTCCCAGGTTCCCTCTATCTTGTAATATGCGGGATAAAAGGTATACAAAAAAATACAGAACATTTTGTTATTTTTATATATAAGTATTAGGAAGTGGCTTTTATCGGTATTCTGATGTCAGCACTCGCTCACAATTAGCTTACTACAGTGGTCAGCGGGTTAAGTGCATAGACGAGTTATGATGTTCATTGTATAAATTAATTATATTTCTATCGTCTAGTTCGCCATTAAACAATTATAAAGGAAGACGAGAATACTCACAGATTTGTTTTGAATAATTGATATATCTTATATAAATGTGTTATAGTATTTTATATATTTTGTAAGTAGTTAAATTAAGATATTACTTTCATACAGTATCAGTTTAGACGAAGACCTAATGTGTCAGGACTGCCCACACGCGTCCCCGCTTCGTTATGTTTTTATTTTTTCGTACTGGTAACAGACGAAGCCCGAGTATCGACAAACAAGCAAGCAGCAGAAAATAGGCAACGGATCTTAGCAATAGGTTCCTTCTGCCTACCCTGCTGTAGGCGCGGGATACTGCGAGAAGCTGAAAAAAGAAAATACCTGATTACAAATAACAGAAGCATTCTTCACATCATTCAAGTACAGAAGATAACACTAGTATACCATATGCACTTTAATTAGTTTGCGAGAAAATTTCAAAATGAAATAAGATAACAACATTATTGTACATTACTAAACATAATTATATTTTCATTCAGAGCCAAGTGCCGCATGAAAAAATATAAATATATTCACATTAATATAATGCATATTTACATAATAAATGAAAATTGATATAGTAATGAGGCCGTTGTGGCGCAGGCTTGCGAGCGTGCTACTGCAAACGAGACAGTAGTGGGTTCGTTTTCCACTCACAAAACACGTTCAGTTTCGGCACTCAACACGCATTGCTAACAGCAATCTACTCTTGACAGAGGTTAACAGAGGACCTATCGTCTTATATCGAAGATCGAACCATGGCACAACCGCAAACATGGTGGGACTAATTACTATCTCACACAGATGCCTTCTGGTCACGGTTGCTAGGATTTCCCAGAATGTCCCAGCTGTAGAGGTAAACGCGAAAACGTTGAGCATGTCTTCTTTGAAAGTCCAACCTACAAAGAAGCCCGGGATGCCTGGCATGCCAAAGTTGGCAGATAAGTGTGCCCTGAGAACATAGTCGAAATAATGCTTTCAGGTATATCAATCTTGGAAGCAAAAAGCGCACAGGAAAGAACAGGAGCGGAAAGTGAGATGAAATAAAATCAATCGAGAGATAGCGTTTGCTTACCGTCCCCCGGCGACGTAATACCTCGCGGTCATGCCACGGGGAGTTGGATGTTAACAAGTCTGAGTAACAGGGTCAAGTCCGACATACAGGGTCACTAATAGACTAGACCTTATGATATGGAAGCGTAATTTTCCCTCCTGAAAAAAAATATGACATACATACCTACATACAAACACTACAAGCACCTTGTACACACATCTTAATAGACTAACGCGAGCGTCATAATGTTCTGTCATCAACATTAACAAATATTGACGTTCGCTCTCCTTTGCGTGATTAGAATAAATAAATAATAAAAAGTGAATACAAAATTGTGTTTCCTTTTAAAATATGTATCCACTAAGTGTGTTAGTTGGGTTGATATATAAGCGTGTAAATGTAAGCTCGATAGGTTGTAAATTCGATTCCCACCCGTGGAAATGAAATATTTCACATTTTAAATTCTTCGCTCCGGTGTCGAGGTGTGAGAAGTGAGGCGGATTTGTTAATCATACGTCATAAGTAACATCATATTTTAAAGAATGGCCACTTAAAACTGACTGAGGAAATATTTGCTATAATTGGGTAATTATATTTCTATAAATAGTATAACTATGAAACAGATATATAATTCTCTATTTCAGAGATTTTCTTAGATTACGTTAAGCCGTTTAAATCACCCAATGCATTTTTTTATACTTCCCTTACAATATGAACTGGCTTACAGTAACATAGACTACTATTAAATTTGAGAAATAAATTTATAGGCCATTCATAGGCCTACTTCCTTTGCCTCTAACAGATTTTTTTAATTTAACGTTCATATCTGATAATGGAATGAACTTCTTAATTATTCTGGTACCTTTCAAAAAAAAAATTTCAACATAAGAAATCAAATAAATTATAAAACAATAAACATTAGCGCTATCACATGAGC
>JBAIZZ010000364.1:217874-316451 GCA_037355905.1 Heliconius aoede | reverse complement strand
ATATATATATATATATATATATATATATATATATATATATATATATAAGCGCCGCTATCTTGTCTAAATTGTATCTTTGACTACTGCATTCTGTTGTGTTATAAATGACACTGATGTTTTACAAATATTTTAATCAGTATCTAATATATTATAATACTATCTGTAATTAATGTTAAATGTTCATTTAAAAAAATTATAGCATATTGTTTGTTCATTGATAAAACTGAAAAACAACCAGAGAATAATAGTTAAAATTATAACTTTTCTGAAAATATTGTAATTTAATTTAGTTTTTTATTTTATGTTAATAAAAATCTAAGTGAGTTGCAAAATCGACTGGTTGTGGGTTCGATCCCCACTCGAG
The DNA here is from genome assembly GCA_037355905.1 of Heliconius aoede. NCBI lineage: Eukaryota > Metazoa > Arthropoda > Insecta > Lepidoptera > Nymphalidae > Heliconius > Heliconius aoede. The sequence goes on along the minus strand of JBAIZZ010000364.1, from coordinate 316,087 downwards.
AAAAGAAAATTCTTATTCAAGTTAATATTTTCATTTCTTCGCTCTGGTGTCGAGGCAAAGCGCGGAATTGAGTTCCGCCGCTCCACATGCAATGCCTCTAGAATTCTGCGGAATGTGGGGAACGGAGTGTCTTAATACGAGCAGGGTAGGCTGCTATATGCAATATATAGCGTGAAAAGATCATCTAAAATAACTCGTTAATATCTGATAAATGTTATCGATCCATATTGCACATAAAAACGAAGCCCATATAAAATTTTATTAGAAAAAGTAACATAAATGTATAAAATGAATGTGCAAACATATTGAAAAATCATATTCGAGCTTATTGATTACATTTACGCTCGAAACTTTGGAATTTTGAAAGTTTTTAGGGTACGTAAAAATTTACTTGAAAGTAACAACGAAACAAAAAGAGAAACGGAACCCTTATGGGATTAATTTGTTGTGGAAAATTTGTTTATATTATAGGAAAATTGTTTATATTTTTATTTATATTATAAGAAAACATCGTTAGTAACTTATATCTAGATATGCATACAGACGCAACACGCAATCGCCTCCAGAATTCGGCAGAAAATGGGGAGTGTTTTAACACTAGGCTCCCTCTGCCTACCCTGCTGTGTACGTGAAGCTGATTTGATTTGATTTTATAATATACAGAAATAGTGAACACCCGCTAAATTAAGTTTGTCAACTTTTATGAAATTTTCTAATTTTCCATTTACAAAAGTTACATCATGAATTTGATTGATTGAATCTTTAGTGGGCGCATCCGACATGCGCTTAAATGGTTTTTTACAGATGGACATGCAATCTATACTCAAATAGGTATATTTATATTAAAATTTTCTTCATAATATGACATATATTTTTCAATCACACAATTAATGTTATATACTATTTAAATTAGCTCGTAAAGAATCTGCAAAAAATACTAAAACCACGTTTAAGGAATAAAGTAGAAGGAAATGAAAAAACCCTCATCGTACTGTTTGACTTTAAAATAACTATAATAATATATCATTAATATGTTCTTGCATAAACTTTATTTTGGTATATAAAAAGCAAACTTTATAGCATATAACAGAGAAGACGATCATGGTGCAGTAGAAAAATGTGAAAAATTCAAATTCAATTCCGCCCCAAAAAAAAGGTCCTATGTAGTATACTCCTTCCACTCAACACGCAGTGCCTATATATATAAGCACTATGTTACTGAATAACCAATTGAATGATCCTTAATATAAAGAAAATTAAGAAAAAGATTTTTTTTAAATTTCTCTCTACTGTTCTCTCGACTATTTCTAACAATATGAGTATGTCTGAAAATCAATTGTAAATCTAATATAAAAATATTTTAATATTTTTTTGGTTTACTCTGTAATCAGCATATAGCAGATGAAGCTTAGTGTTAAAACACTGTGTTTTAAATTTTCCGCAGAATTTTCAAGGTGGTGGAACCCAATGCCGCACGAAGAAATAAAAATAATAAATATTTCATTCCACTGAGTAGGAATCGAACCCACAACCGTTGCAACTTACCGTCGCTAGCTAATACCACTACACCATGACGTACTCAAAACACAAAAATTGTTTCATTAAAATTAAGGAATAAAAATAATTTAACAATAGAAATCTTAAATTATAACAAAAAAGTGCGAGTCGGACTGGCCCACCGACGCTTATGTACCAAGTACAGCATGGTAGGTGGTAGATCAACCGGAAGTACACCGTAGACCTTTTAGCTTAAAACCTTAAAAGTTGACAAACTAAAGTTTGCATATGCACTCATTTTGTAAGATATGAATATATGTTTGATATGATATGATATAACTAAGTTTTATCACTTTTCGCAATATTTACTTTATTGGTGCTATAAGACGTTGCTTTGTAACAAATTTAGACTGAATATTTAGAAAATCGTCGACAATAGTAATTGTCAACAAGCTCTAAGCAAAAGTTATTAATTGATAGTTTCAGTGTTTAAGTGATAGTGTTAATTAAAAGTGTTAATAATAAAGTGATTTAAAGAGTGATACTCAGTGAGGAGCGATTTCTTTTACTTCAAAAGTGCGATGCAGGACGAAGAAACGCCCAATAGAGATTGAAAGTTAGTGTTAATATATATTTCTATTGACTTTTTTCTGAACAAGTAACTATTTTTCTTCTTATTATTATAATTTTTTTGTTGCCTCCACGAGTTCCTGAGAAAAAAGGTTGGACGAACAACAGTGATCCTATAAGGGTTCCGTTTACTTCTTCAAATGTAATACACGTTTTTTTATCATTTTTTTTATTCTCAAACAATTAGGCTGGCTGTCGTACTGATTAAATCCTTTATTGTATTATAGTCCACATACTAGATTGTATATCGTTGTCGTTGAGAACTGCTGATAATTATGATACAAGCGTTCAAATTGTACTTATCGTTAAAATTTATATAACCTTTAATTTGTTGAAAGTACCGTTGATAATTTCAAATGTAGGTTATGAAAGTATGTACGGTATTAATAGCTAAAATATGATAGAATTTTTCATCTAAGTTTTTCATTACAACAACTATTTATGCACTAGTTGCAACCGATGTATCTTGAGATCAAATAAAAATAAATATGGCAGTCAATATGTTTTTGTTTAACATATTTTCATATATATATATATCCTGTCTACACGAGGAGTCAAAAAAAATACAAAAAAAATACTGCTTATCCCAAAAAAACCGGACAAGTGTGAGTCAGGCTCTAGCACAAATGAGCTCCATACCAAATGACAAAACGTTTATGTCTGTTGTAAATAAACTGTAATAAATAAAACTGTCAGAGCAAACTCTCAGTAATAAGATTCCATTTTACCCTTTCTATACGGAACCCTAAAAAGCCTCAAACTACCTTGTTAACAAGTGTTCGAAAAGACGGGAAAAGAAAGGGTCTTAACGTAGAAGATAAAAGTCAACTAGTGATTAGTTAGTCGAAAAGTCAACTAAACACATGGCAACACAAGATAAGGAAAACCGACCCCGTGTAACGGGACAAGGCGAGGACAAAGAAAAATAAATAGAAGAATGCTCTTAATAGAATAACCCGACACCATATAATCATATGGTGGACCTCAACACAGTTTATCTAAGTCAGAGCTTTTTTTTAATGGAAAAAACGAGGCAAGCGGGCATGCAGGTCACCAGGTGGTAAGTGATAACCGCCGCCCGCCGCGACCCCTTGGAACAAGAGACTGGCTACAGGTCTTATGCCCAATTAATCGTAGGCTAAAAAAATATACCAGACAATATAAGAAAAACTTTTTTTAACTTATTTACTCATCCTTCGAAAAAATGTACAACATAATATGCATATAATATTAGTTTTAAATTTATTTTGTGGCTATTGAATTTATTTCACCGTGTTCATATATAATTACACGCTGAAATGCATACATATTATCTGTGTAAAAGTCTAGTGGGCCTTTAATAAATATGTACATCTATAAATATCGAAATTACGAATTAAGTTAACTTTCAAGATACCCTGACCTTTCTCAACAGATATTGTGTTCTAAGCCGCTCGCGCCTCCAAATATGTTGGAGTGAATATAGAAAAACAATAAACTAAGTTAAACGATATTTATTTACGCATATAGCAAGCAGGCGTATCTATCTATCTAGAGATATTTTCGAGGGGGCCCTTTTCTTTTTTGTATATATATATTTTTTGTGATTTTTCCAACTTAATTTTAGAGTAGATTAATATTGTTCTGGGGAGGGCACACAAATCTTCCAGATTCCTCCTCCCCTCGTTTGTTCATGCAAGCCATTCATTAAGAACTTAGTGTATAGACACCTCTGCTTACCGCCAGAATTTGAAATACTCCGAGTTGAATGATGAAACTCAACGCCCGGCATTGCCTTGCCAACAAAGCGTATGTAAAAAAAGTATAAAAAATATAATAATAATAATATAGAAAAATCCATAAATATATGGATATATATTTTAATTTAATATTTATATATAGGCAAGAAAATTCTTCTAACATCTAATTTTTGTCGTACAAAACCTGACTTACATTTTAATATAATACTCGTAACTTGTACCATGAAAATAGGCACTGTGCTGTAGAAGGAAACTGTTAATAACATAACTGTCAATACATTATGACATAATGCTTATCAACATACAAATCTCTTATAGCTGTTGCTATATCTGTAAAAGGATAGGATAGGAAAGGATAATCAGCAATACGCGGCCATTATCACTTACAAAGTTTATAGTAGGCAGAGGTAATTTGGGAACGTAGTGTAAAGACATTCCGTTCCCATAAAGACACTTCCGTTTCCCACTTTCAGCCGATTTCTGAGATACATTTAATGTTAAGTAGCGGGACTCAACGCTGCTCTCTGACTTGTTACCGAAGCAAGGAAAAAAAGTTATTAAACATTTTATTTCCTCGAGTGTCAATCAAACCCACAAACCATCACGTTTACAGTCGCACATTTGCCCATGCGCCGCCAGGCCTCATACATATGTATATACTATCTGCGCACACTTCACGCTTACGATCTAGGAGATCGTATAGAAAAAACAATTTAAGAAAATATATTATATTATTTACGTAATACAAAACAGAACAGGTGTTTTACATGTTTACCCTTCAACATTACTAAGAGATAGATTATAGATTCTCTATTGCACCAAATTAATACATATTAAATGAAATGACATACACAACGGTGGACTTATCTCTAGAAGAGATCCCTCCCAGCCAACCCAATAATTAATAAGATAATAAGCCCAAACTCGCGAAAACCAATGGTAATAATATCCAAATGCCACCACTACCATCATAGAGTAACGTCGTCCCATGGATACACCTCGATCTGATAAATAATATCCATCCTGATACCATAAGACCGCGAGGACAAATTTACTTTAGGATGAGTTGAGGCACGACCTTCACATCTTTCATCATGAGGTGACTCACATAAACTCTTTAAAATGAAGAAAAAATATTTTCAAAACCGTCTAACGCGAAGATCACGCGCTTCCGAAGGATGTATACTTTCAAGATTTATTTACAATTCTGAAATAATGTATCTCATGTACAAATGTATGATTTAAACTAAATTACATATGTATATATGTATAGATATAGATAAATAATACTTACAGCCGTTTGGACGGTAGAAAATGGTGTTTTTTTATAGTAAAGTTTTCACTTTAACAAATCACGTTCGAAAATAATCCGTTAAAAATGAGCGAAAAGTCCACTCTCTAAGAGCGAGGACGCGAGACTGAAGTATGATAGAGACACGAGGCTCGCGGGGTGATAACCGCTGATAAGCGACGTCATCAGCTGCATGATGGTCACTAAAATGTGCCTATACTATATTTTAAAATATATTTTTAAAATAAACTGCTATTCTGTATAGTGGGCTTAGTTTCGTATTTGCTTTTTTTTTTGTAATATAGTACCTATTGTTAAATATTGTTATACGTCAATACGTTACATGTGAATATGTAGGACATAATTTATTCAAATATAGCGAAATGTAAATATAATGAAAGTATAAATAAAATAAATAATATCTAGGAAGTAATAGATAAATATAAATTAGAATAATGGACTGCATGATTAATAAGAGGGTAGCCGTATCGAACAAACATCAGAAGTCGGACTTGCGACCACAGGTGTAGGATTCCCGGGGCTTCAGATCCGGTATAATTACAAACGGGGCATAACCACATTCATAATTAAAATAATAATTGATTAACTAAATAATCAATTATCTGAATAGTCGAGGTTAGTCCGTTCGTAAGATCGTTCATAAATAAGTAGTAGGGTAGGATGAATAAGAATTGATGACGCATCTCAAACTCGCGTCATCGGCAGGTCTCGTATAAAAATCTATTGGCCACTTACATAATATACCAACATATATATTATTGTACTTACTGAATTTATTAAAAAACAAGTGTAATATATTTATTTTTTTCCACCTAGAATGAGCACCATTTATGAAGAAGTTTCTAATAGCTAAACTAGCTTCTTGAATTTTTTCTTTACAGATTAAGAGAGTACCACCACTTATGTTCATTTAAATATTGTTTTTTTTTTGTAGCTTCACACTACATCCCGGATAACAGGATAGGCAGAGGGAACCTGGGAACCCGCCAAGGCACTTCCATTATCCGCTCGAGGCATTGCATGTTGAGTAGAGGGAATCAACAGCGTCCTTTGCGTCGTTACCAGAGCGAGGAGATGAAAATATTAAATATTTCACGTTTTCAGTCACACATTTGTGCCCCTATTTGTTTAACAGTACAGGAGTGCGTGCGCCTTATACTATTACGTAATTGATAACTTTCAAATATAATATTAACTTCTTTGAATTGGGATTCGAATTTTGTACCACTAACTGAAATATAGATACGAGGGTATAGCACATAGACATTCAAAACAAGGAGGGGGTTCTCAATTAATTATTTTCAATTCGATATTCGATTAATTTATTCGATTCAATTTGATTTCGATATTGGATTGTTCTATTCGAGTTGGGTATTTTTGTAAGGGCTCGTGTGTTTGCTTTCGGAAAGCACAATTTGATGACGTGATGATGAAGACCGTAGATGACCTACGTAGTTGTAATACGTAGGTATAATAGTAAAAATCTTGAAAATCTCATTTCCGGCGAAAAGTAAACATTGCTAAAACTTTTAGCCAGAAATGAGATACCTCCTCATGTTTTTTTTTTTCAACCAACTTCAAAAAGGGAAATGTATCAATTTACTCGAATATTTTTGTGTGTATGTAACTAATTTAAAAACGGTACAGGAGTTAATATGCAATCATTACAGTTATTTTACATACAATATTTTTAATCCTTATCCAAATAAATAATTTAACCTTTAAGGTTGTTTCTCGTTCAGTAAACTAAATTGACTGATATTTGACTGTCAGTCAATTCTGTTTGTTAAATGAATAATCATATAGTTCCAGCGGGTGAAGCAGAAGAATAAAAATAATAATTTTCCACGGCATCCATTACAACATTATGAGAATATAACAGAAATATATAAGTATCTGTAGTCCGATCAGAATCTCACTCTTGCCGCCATCAACATCCTCTCGAGCAGCCACGTAGTGCTTGCAATTTCTTAAGGACAGAGTACCCCTCTTCAGTACCCAACCGGTGTCACAGTAAAGGCTAATAAATAATAAAGCATTAACCTTAAATTTGAAATTCGTATAAAAATCAAATCATTAATCATATATGTACAATATGCAAAATCTATTTATTTCATATAACATTATTGATCTGATACAGCTTCATACTGTATCCCAGTATGTTAAGACACTCACTTTCCGTCGAATTCTCCGTCGTGTTGAGTGCCAGGGCGAAGAAAAAGAAACTATAATAATTCATATCGCGGTACAGTCAGATCCTCGAGCCCCTGCGCCACGACGGCCTCTCATTGTACAGATATATCCTATAAATTCAATATCAAAATATTTTCTCGTGTGAGAAGATATATTAACTGAAGAAGAACTGACTGAGTAAGAATACTTACAGTTAATAAATCGTATATTGCAGCCGACCCCGTATTGCCAGCAGGAATGCACGAGACGGAACCGATGTTAACGGTACATTGAGCAGCACGTACCTACATACGTACGCCATTGCGAATAAAAGGTATGGAGCATTCAATAAAATCAGGCTTGTCTTTGTTGGGAGTAATGCAGTGCATCACAAAATAGCTACTTCTCACAGGGTTCTATTTGGATGGTCAAAGGATTGAAATTACTACCATATATATATATATATATATATATATATATATGTGTGTGTGTGTGAGTGTGTGTATATATACATATATATAAATAATCGTAATTCTTTCTGTTTTTTTTATATGTTTTCTGTACTTTCTTTCTTGTGTGGTACATAAATAAATGAGAAAATGAGAAAAATAAAAGTGCAAAGGTGAAGAAAAAAAAAGACAGTTAACTTTGCTTTATAATATAATTTCCGTAGGCGCTTATAATTTATTACGATTTAGGAAGGTTTGACAGGGGTAGAAAACTGCCAATGCCAAAAACATCTATTCTAAATAGTATTCACAATAAAATAGATAACACCAATTTTATAATTTAACGGAAGTGTCGTACTAATTATATGAAGAATAATGAAGGAGTTCTTTACCTATTAAATGCCAAGGTAACCGCTACCCAAATTTCATATGCCTTGATCGTACTTACCAGTGTTGAATGAAAAAAGAAGCTCAGGTTTTATAAAATAACGTAGATCTGGCTATCTCAGGCATTTCCCTAATTTTTCACAAAAAATTTTTTTTTCACAAAATGAATAATATAAAATAACACAAAATAAACAGAATTTCAACGCATTTACGAATACAAATACAAAACTTTATGTATTGAACACCATGTCCAATGCTGAATAATTTGTATATCGTGGCAAAACCGATAAAAGTAATTATCCCTGGTGAAATCTATTGAGGAGTTGTAAAAGTTTCATTCAAGTCATAGTATTGATTATACGTAGTACTACAATTAGTCAACACAAGAGGTCGATAATATTTAAAAATAATTATTTCATATCAAAGTTTAAATTGCACACAACTGAACGAAACGGAAGAAATAAAAAATATGTTAAGAGAAATGGAACAGGAAATAAGGCAGCAAAAAGCCGACATGTACAATATACAGGAAACCATAAAAGAGGCAATTAATAAAAAAAATTAACGTTAAATTTGCGAACTTAGAATCGAAAAATGTGCTTTTGGAACAAAAAATTGAAATTCAGGCTAAAAAGAAATAAATTATTTGGAGAGAAAATTGAGTCAGAGAGCCAGACCTATATTCGGAGTCGATAAGAGTGAACAGTACTATGGGGAACTCGAGGAAAGTTCTCGATATAGTAAACAAAAAACTGAACATCAACTGTGTCCTCGAGTACCTACCACTTGACACGCAAAGTCTCTGCAGCAGAACTCTGCGGAAAGTGGAGGAAGAGAGTATGTTAATACCAGGTCCTGTTATGTGCGAGATTCAGCGTCTACAATGTATCGTAATATTAGTATACATAGGTAAGTATTAGTTCCTTTAAATACATCTGCTGGTTGATACTATAGTTAATTTATCATAATAATTTATATTATTTGGTTAATCTTGGTGTGTCTTTAATGAATCATTAAAAAAAATCTGCACACATATGTAAGAAAAGCATACTATGGTACGATATTATAATACTGCGTCATTGCCTTCTCATTTTCCTAGGCACATTTCTCTATATATTTTAAGTAATTTAAAAAAAATACATATACAGCGTAACAAATAATAATATAATAGAAGCGCCATATAGAAATTTTCATCAAGGTGTTCTTAGGTTAGGTATAAATAAAATAAATTTGAAATCTTTGTATGTGATTTCAAAATTACCGTGTTTTTATAGTAATTATTATTTTTTTTTGTCTGCTTCTTTGTACTTTTGTATGTATTATCTTAAATTAATATGAAACATCTTTCTAATACTTGAGCTCGAAATAAATGTGTCTAAATATTTATTTTCCAAATTATAAATATATTACAACTAAGTAATTTTATTAATATCATAATTGATATCATTAGCGGCGTTGAGTTCCGCCCCTCAACGTGCAATGCTCCCAGAATTCGGCGGAAAGTGAGGAACGGAGTGTCTTAGCCTAGCTATCACGTAACATAAAAATACACATCCTTCTTTCTAGATGGCGCTTTTCCAGCTATATTATGTCAAAAATAGAACTGTATAGTTCGAAATAATCTCAAGTGTAATTTTAGAAAAGTTTGCATGCAGCTCTCGACCGTCGCACACACGTATCAGGAACAAAAAGGTAATTTGTTATTTAATATTTCTTATAATAATATTATTTATGATATGTATATTTATTTAAATGTATTCCCATTCAAGGTGAAATATTTATTTATATACAAACGATATTTCCATTTCTTCGCTCTGGTGTCGAGGCAAAGCGCGGCGTTGAATTATGCCACTAAGAACACAATGCTATAACTCGGCAGAAAGTGGGGAACGGAGTTTCAACTCAACTCAACATTAGGTTCCCTCTGCTTACCCTGCTGTGTGCGGGATACAGCGTGAAGTTGACTTTATTTATAGTTTAATTTAACCGCTCTGGTGTAGAGGCAAAGTACGGCATTGAGCTACGCCACTCAACAAAAAGGCGGAAATGGAGAAAGAAGTGTTTTAACGTTAGGTTCCCACTGCCTACTGATACTGATACTAGAAAAAAATTATGATATTAATAAAAAAAACTCAGTTATATATATATATATATCCATTCCTTTGAAAACGAAATATGTAGATACTTGGTACTTATCTGGAGTTGAAGTATCTCATGGAAAGATGATTGCAAAATCTAGACGCTGACCCGCGACGGTAGCCGCGACAGAAAAGAGATCAAATTCCTATGTCAGCTAAATCTCGTAAGAAATTCGATCGAGACGAACACTATAGAAAAGCTTTCCAGCTTGAATGCATACTGTTATTACATTTTCATACGATATTTTGATTTAAAAGTCAATTTAAAATAATATTAGCCTGTAAATGTTGTTGTTGTGTAAATAATGTTGGTTTATAAGTTATTAACCGACTTTAAAAGAAAGAAGATCATCAGTTTGACATAGAATTCGGTATGGTATTCTGGTAGATATGAAAGTGAATATATTTTGTTAAACAACAAATTTCACACGTATATATAAAATACTGAATTAATAATAAATGAGTGTGTTGTTCCATTGTAACGGTAATTGCTTACAATATTATCAAATTTGCAGAACGTAACGTGCATTTATTAAATTTTCGTGTTTCAATTACCTATGACTTGTTTAATATGTGATTCAAACAGCTTGTGTAATTATGTGATAATTAATATATCATTTTCCGTGAAATTTTAAAATTTGTAAATATTATATACTAATAAATATTAAAATCTATGTTAGATTTAAAAGACAAGCCCGTACCGCAGGGGTACGGGCGTGTAACTGTAAACGCGACAGCTTGTGGGTTCGATCTCCACTCAAGGAAATGAAATATTTAATATTTTCATTTCTTCGCTCTTATGTCGAGACAAAGCGAGCCACTCCGCCACTCAAAATTAAAATTGGTAGCGGAGTGTCTTGACACAAGGTTCCCTCTGCCTACCTTGCTGTGTGCGGGATACAGCGTGAAGATAAAAAAATTAAGGACATAATTTTTTTGTAGGAACATTAGGAGAGATAGTGACCCTGCGATAGCAGAATTCTGTAATTGACTGTAAGCCCGACGGTTGTGACTGGTTCTCATTCGGGGGAAAGAGTTATTTTTTCCTGGCTCTGGGGAAGAAGTCGAGTTCCCCCACTCAACACGCAGTGTCTCAAAAATTGAACGGTGCGTAGGGAACGGAGTGTCTTAACACTAGGCTCTCTAAAATTATCCTGCTATATGCGGAACAGTGCGTGAAGCTACTATAAAAATTACAAGAGGTCGTCGTGGCGCAGAGGCACAAGGGTGTCGCCCGTCAACGCGACGGTTATGGGTTCGATTCCCACTCAAGGAAGTGAAATATTTCTTCACGTTTATATTTTCATTTTTCGGCATCATCATTATCATTATTAGCATCATTCGGCAGAAAGTGGGGAATGAAGTATCTTAACACCGAGGTTCCCTCTGTCTACCTTGCTGTGTGCGGGATACAGCGTGAATCTGAAAAAATATATAATTTTGGAGCCAAAATGATATGCATTTCGAAATATACGAAAACGGCTTCATAAATATATATATATTCTGTATATATATAAATTTAAAATTAATTTTAAACACACTGTACTCCGCACACCGCAGTGTAGACAGAGGGAACCTAGTATTAAGACACTCCATTTTCCGCCGAAATAAAGAGCAGCGGCTTGACACCAGAGCGAAGAAATTAATGAAATATTAAATATAGAATTTCTTCAAGAAGGAAGCGAACCCACAACCTGTCATGTTTTCAGTCACATAGTTGTGCCCCATCACCATTTTATAATTAGCACCGAAAAAAAAAACAGTAAATAATACACTCAAACTACGATATAATTATCGTTGTATAAATAAATCCTCTGTTTCTCCTAACTAATTACTATGAAAATTAACAATCCAAATCAGATTTAATTGATATCTTACAAATATAATATATCTAGATACTAATATATTAAGAAACCTGACACATTATCAATAATATAATTGAAAGTCTATTATCAGACAGCAAAGCAACTATTTGACATTTAGATTAGAGGCATGCGCTAAATCTGTACCTGCTGCCACCAATGGCACGGGAACGTGGCGTGGTGGAAATGTGGCGGATTAATTGGCGTTAAACGCTTTCAAATTACCCAATTGTCATCGAATTTATTGCATAGAGTACCTAATGTCGTGACAGAGGATAATTTAAATATAATATAATAAGTTATTATTTTAATGACTATCTATCAGCCTTTTGTAGCCCAGTGCTGGAGATAGGCCTCCCCTAATGCCTCGCCACTCCGTCCGGTCCTGCGCTCTTTGAATCCAGCGGTTTCCCGCTCTTCTTTAGGTCGTCGGTCCACCGGGGGGCGAGGGCGACCGTTTTGATTTTCGACAGCCGAATCTCTGCCGGAGATTCTTAGCACCCCCTGCGCCGCCATGTCCAAGGCCGCTGTCGTAGCCAGGAATAGCGGGGCCGCCGGGGACTGGGGGCCGGGGTATATTTGTGCCTTTCATAGGGGGGGTTATTGTCATAGTCAGCACGCTTGGCCCTGCGTGTTGGCGACCGCAGTAGATACTATTTTACATAGGAAGACGCTGCTGCTCATCTCCTGGATTTTAACCCTCGATCGTCTCGTACGATCTCCACGGGAAGTGTGGGAGTGGTGCTATTTTAATGCCGGACACCACACGGCTGTGACTATCGTCTCACAACAAGCGTTGCCTCAATAATTGGACGGGAAACGGGGACACAAATTACTACTATAAATTCTATTTCTCATTTGGTGCAACAATGATGTATTTGCATTTTATGACATATTTCAGGATACATAATTTCAGTTGACGAAATTAATCGAACAACTGACAAAGGCAAATTCTACCCAAAAGTTTATTTTAGAGTCCCGCAGTGTATCCCCCATGTAACAAGGCAGAGGGAAACCAGTGTAAAGACAATCTGAAAGGATGGCGTAATAAGTAGCGGAACTCAACATCACGCTTCGACACCAAAGCGAAGATATTAAAATAAAAATAGTCAACATTCTTCAACTTCATTCAACGGGAATCGAAACCACAATCTGTCAGATTTACAGTCACGCGCTTATGCCCCTTTGCCACGACTGTACTCGAAGTCTAAAATTAAATATTTATTACCCTATATAATATACAATATCATAAACAGCAAATATAGAATTCAAGTCTCCATCAATGCCTGCACTGCTTTGAGCAAATGTTATTGTAGTACATTTGATATCTATAAATATAAAGTTACCATATAAAAAAAAAACACTTTTTTCAGATGTCTCGAGTATATGAAGATTTTGATTCATCTTTTGCCACCGTATGTAGCGATGTCACGCTGTACTCCAACAACAAAGGATTTTTTAAAAACTTCGCCGAAGACTTACTGTCTTTAGCAGACAGGGACGGGTGGTTAGAATATCTAGAAACTGTCAAAGACAATGAAAAAATTAGTACACTCATGAAAAATGAAACGGTAAGTTAAAATAAATTTCATATTTTTATAAATCAAACTTCTTAAGAAGGGGCCAAAGTAATTGATTTTCACTTTGGACCCTTAAAGAAAATCTATTACTTTATCACTCGGCGTATTAAATAAGTTTCTGTTAAAAATCCAAGATAAGAGAAAAGAACTTTAATGTTATTCCTTTATAAGAAATTCTTTTCAGGTTATGTTTTTAGAAGCTTTTGATTTCCCAAAAATAATACGCTACGAAATAGAACAAGTTTACAATTTTGTTATTCTTAGACATTTTTTTTTGACGAATGAAATGGGTACTTCAAACATGAATTTTTATACTGTTATTATAATATTGTATAATAAATAGTCTGGGAATGAGGCTTTGTTATTCTTAATTAATTTGTTAAAATAATTACTTGTGTAGTCACTAAGCCTTTGTAATTAGTACGAGTATATTAAATGTGATTTTAATTTTAAAAATGTAAGAAATTTTAAATATCATAAATATTCAATCCATTTTCTATATATTTAGAGAAAGAAAACCAAAATATATTTAGATTCTATTACAAAATTACTAAAGGTACCACATAAAAAATACTTTATTTTACTAAATATTTATACATGTATAAAGTATCATTCAAAATCTAAATGTATATGTATATAGAATCATCGAGGGAGCATCTTATATATATAGCGTATAATAAAAGCGTATATTGAGGCCATCATGGCGCAGCGGCACAAGAGTGAGACTTTAACGTAACAGTTGTGGGTTCGATCCCCACTTGTAGTGAAATATTTATTTACATATATATTTTCATGTCTTCACTCTGGTTTCGAGGCGAAGAGCGGAGTTGAGTTCCATCAATCAACACGCAATGCCTCCAGAAGAGGTTCACAGCAGGGTAGTTATTGGTGGGAAATCCTAGACGTCATAAAACTGTGCAGCGTGAAATATATAACTTGATGTTTAAATTAATAATATATAAAAGTAATAATATAACATATAAAGTTTTTTTAAATTAAATAAACATAATACAGTTAATAAAAAACATTAGTATGACCAAGTGTGTAAACCTTTACATATCGGTATAAAATAATAAGATTTCAGTTAAAATTTAAGTATAATTGGATTCTTATTAAAATACGATTAAGTAAAGTAATTTTATTTATACAAGTTACATATTTATGTTTCAAAAAGGTCATGACACGACTGAATGAGATGTTATCAAGGATAGAACCGATTTTTCGGGGTAAGGACGCAAGAGTGTCCCACGAACGCAGGATAATGGCGCACGCGGCACTGAAAGAAGGAAATCTACAGAAAAGCCTAGCTTTGGTTAGCCAAGCTGTATTGCGAGCACCGATGACAGGTTACTGAAATAATTTTAATATATTTTAAAAATTTATTAGTATACTAAACGCTTAATAGTAGTATAGTGAAAAATTGTTAGATTTTTCTTAAAAATATATCGAACATTTTAATTAGCTAGACTCATCATTTAATTTATAAGAAATTTTATTATATATATCTATATTAACATTGTGTACGCTATGCTCTAACGCTAAAATTTGTCAGTTGCGGCAAATTTACAGACTCAGTCGGACTCTGGACTAAGTTTCTCAATTCTAACTTTAATGTAGGACGTTTAACACGGCGAAGGCTTTCTGTCTGTTTAGAGATATTACGCGCGCGGTAGATGAAGAAGCCCAATGTCGAACTTTGTCGAACTACGCTGTCAAATTATTTATATTTTAAGGATATATCTATAAGTACATACAATTTTGTGACTGATCTGATGATATATTGAAGATATGGGGTAGATTCTATTATTGGTGTCATTTATTAATGTAGTAAATCTCCAAATAGTGATTTTTCACAATTTTTGTCCGTTTGTGCACGCTAACCTCAGAAACAGCTTAACCTATTTTATTTTGGCAAACTTGCCTTAACATTTCGTGTTTGTTTTATTTGAATCCGTTCATAAATGAAAAAAAAGTTATTAATATAATACTTTATATTGATAAATTTTTTTCCTCCTCCTTTTATATTATGTCCGACAAAGTAATGTTTTATTAAATTATTAGATGAAACTTCAGTTTTCAATTTATAGAGTTTACAAAAACATAATACTATTGGAATACGAAAGCATTTCGTACTGGCCATAAATAACCGTGTGGTTCAAACGGGTGATGCTGTGGGTGGGGAGGGGAGGGGGAGGGGTAGTGTCGCTAATTGACTAAATTTGTTCTTTTAATGTCATAGATGACGTACAATAATATTCTACCCAGTTAGGTAGAAAATTTTCTGCCGAATTATTGAGTGCTGAACTCAACTCCGCGCTTTGCCTCGTTACTTGCGCTATGAAATATAAATATGATATATTTCCATATTATTTGGTGTGGGAATTCAATCCAGAACCATCTCGCTTGCAGTCTCACGCTTGTGACCCTACGCCACATACACACGACAGGCACCCTCCCATTGAATACGATGATAGAGCCCCAGTTGATATTTATCTTCGCTGCTTCGCTGAACCGAGTTGTATGTTGTAACGAGATATTAAATCAATACATGTCTTTGATTCTGTACCAAATAGAGTAGTGACACGGTGTACGGCGCACACAGGGTTAGCAGAGTGAACCTAGTGTTAAGACACTTCGTTCCCCATTTTCTACCGAATTCTGGAGGAATGTAATATTCAAATTAATAAATTATAGTAATAATTTATTAATTTAAATATTATTATTACTTTCATTGATTAAATTAAATATTACATTTCTATATATTTTTTTGATGTGTTTACACCTACCGATTTTTGTCCGTGTAGAATAGTGGCAAGAATATCAATTATATATATATATATATATATTATATAAATAATAATATAATAACGCTTTTAAAAAATATTATAAATAATTCATAGTAGAGTACTCAAATAGACTCGACTGACTTGTCTCTTCATTTGAAATTTACTGGTTATGTCAACATTATATAAAGTCAGCACTGCGACGCGAAGAAATCAAACACTTCCAAGTATTTTACTGAACTTTCTTTTAAAAAAAAATACTTTTGAACTAGAACAACGACCTATTCTAGACGACTTCCCTCTTTCCCCACTTCCATACTCTCCAATTGTTGTTACTGCGAAGCATAGTTTTATGTAAGTTAACTTTAACAAATATTTTTTGATCAAACTAAGAGGTCAATAATATTTTCATAAAAAAAACCTTAAGTGAAAGGTTTACTGAGTTCACTTGTGGCACTCAATACCTGCCCCGGGGCTATATGTAGGTAAATGTGAGCATATAAATGCAAGATGCATTTATATGTTTATATTTATTTGTTGGTGCAATTTGAAAGTTCTCAACATGCAATGTCTCGAAAATTGGACGATCTCTGGGCAAGCAGAGTATACTAACACTAAGTTTCTTCTGCCTATCCTACTATATAGGATACAGAGTAGATCTATGATATATGAATGAATCAAATTAAATATAATAATGCCCCATTCAATATTATAGGAACAGAAGAAGTTATAGACGACGGAGTATCACTCGCGCTCGCGCTGTGGCTACGTTCTGAGATACTTCTGCAACTGAAACGGCCCGCAGCGGCTTTGGAAGACTTGAAATTATCATTGAAGGAGAGACTACCTGCTCGGATGAGAGCAGAATACTATTGGAGAATGGGACATTCCTATATCGGTATTATGTTGTAGTTTTATAAGGTTAGGCTTATACGACGGTCTATTTATATAATACAAGGAATATAATATTAACTACTGAAAATAAAGAAAGAACATATTTAATTATATCAGCAAAATATTGCAAAGGACAGTCGTGGCGTAGTGGTAAGAAGTGTGACTCTAAGTATGACAGGTTGTTCAAGGCAAAAGAGCGTTCGGGTCACCTGAAGGTAATTGATCACCGCCGCCCACGACCCCTGCAACACCAGAGGAGCTACAAGTGCGTTGCTGGCTTTTAAGGACGAGAATGTTGGGTGTCGGGGCCCGGCATTACCTAATGCGAAACGCACTGGCAAGAGCCACTACTTCACGCCGGTTTTAAATGCCGGGGGTGGTATTAATCCGGTCGAGTCTGCCCATGCGTGTTGCCATTACTGGCGACGTGACTCTACCACACGCACTTTAGTCGCCTCTTACGACACCGACAGTACCAGGGTGATCCTATTCTAAGCCGGGACCACACGGCTGACTTCACCAGAGCGAAGAAATGGAAACATAAATTAATATTTTCTTTCCTCGAGTGGGAATCGAACACACAACCAGTCGATTGTGCAGCACATTTTGTACGACTGCGCCACGACCGGCCTCGTTTTCAATGTATGGATATTGTCTTTAACATAATAATGGTAAATTAGAACACGTTAGTAATTCAGATTAGTAAACAAATAACTGTAAAGTTCAAGCGGGCGAAGCCGCGAGCGGGCCGCTATTCTAAATATGCTATAAATACATACAGCAAATGGAGTGTGAGCGAACAACTGCATACACGTGCCAACTAAGCTTCAATTAATCACTACTCACTAATTAAATTGAATTAAAATTATAAATTAATTGAAATAACTCATTCATGAAATATTCATGAAAAGAGTAAGAATTTTATGATTTAATATAGATTATATAATATATGTACAAGCATTCTACAAATCATCGTTACCGCTGGCGATGGAGTTGGCCTATTTCAGTTATAGAAACTATACAGTTTTGTAAGATAAATATTTAACTACATGTACATGTATATAGGTGTTCATGATAAACTTTGAACATGTAAACAGGTCATAATATTGCTCTCATAATGATGTATGTACTCGTAGTTGTAGATGTATAAATTGAAATCATGTAAACGGGTCATAGCAACGTTCTCACAAGTTTTTTTTGTACTACTGTAGATACTGTACTGTAAATGCAATCTCAAAAAATATTTCTCAATATTTATCATGCGTTTATTAACCAGGTGCTGGAGAACCGACCCGAGCCAAAGTGTCTTATGAACTTGCGGGCAGACTTTTGGGGAAAAATGAACAAGCTAAGCTTCAATTGGCCAAAGACATAGACGCTATAGACTACACAGTGAAACCTAAATTTCCACCAGACAAAAAAGGTAATCCAAACCGCTGGTTTAATAGGGATAAAGCGTAAAGCTTAATCATTTTAAATAAGATATAATATTACTAATACTTTAAATTAATAAATAAAATAAATACGGGGATATATATATATATTGTATTTTATTACTACTATAATGATTACTATAATTTTTTATTATTATTATTATTTGTGTATATTAAAAAAAGTACATTTGTATGGTTATGGAAGTTAAAAGAAGGGAGTTCAGAATAATGTGTCTAACTGCTTATAATCTATTACTTGAATTTCACAGCGCATGGTTAAAAAGTAGGACTGCAATCATAATGTTTGTGGGTGCGAACCTCACTCGAAGGAATGGATTATTTAACTTTTCTCGTCTCTCGATTATTAGGGAAAAGGGGGAAAACAATGACTTTACATGAGGTTCCCTTTGCTTGTATTTATTCTGGATAATGAATGGAGCTGAATAAATAAAAGTATAAAATAATTTCAAAGTCCAAAGCCCAATTCAATTCCATCATTAAAACATAATATCTTTAAGATAAAAATTAATGTATTCCCTAATGCCCGTATTTATAAATCACTCTCAATTCTGAGATCGCTCTTGAGATGCTACTTTTATTCATAGATTATTGAAACACCATCTTTAGACCAACGCCCTTCTATCCTCTAGATTGATCTCAGAGTTCAAAGCGATTGCAGGCATTAGTCTCCTTAAGACGGATTCGCCTATTTACGAACACTATCATTAACGAATGAATTATATATATCGCAATATAATTTTAAATAACAATTTATATTAAAAATATGTTTTACATATTTAAATTAAACACGGCAGTTCAAACAATGCAGAGTTGATAAAGCTGAAACTGGAATGAAACACACAAAGCGGACCTTCCTTTTATAGCGAGAACATCACAAACAGAAATTTAGTATTTACAATAAAATAATTCAAATTTTCAGATGCGACATTATCAGGTGGCGCAAAAGAGAATTTGCCGGCATTATCTAAATCAGTGAGAATTATTGAGGATGAAAATAAAGTATGTATATCTCGACGTGTAGATTTGAATATTGATTTAAATATATTTATTGCTAGCTCTACTTACTACGCGTCGTTCGACCCGCTTACATTTATTGTTATATTGTAGCGAAATTATACAAAGTTATATTCTAATGTAAAAGGTATAATAATAAATTAATGTAAAAATTCACTTAAATTCATTCAGTAGTTTTTACGTGAAAGTGGAACAAACTTCCATCCTCACAAATATACCAATTTATAATATTAATAAAAAAAATACCTTCACGCTGTTCCTTGCATATAGCAGGGTAAGCAGTAGTCCTAGTTTTAGGACATTCCGTTCCCCACTTTCCACCGAGTTTTTCGAGGCATTCTGAGTTGAGTGGCGGAACTCAACGCCGGGCTTTTGTTTTGTTGTCAGAGCGACGAAACCGTCACGTTACACTCAAGCCCTTGTGCCCCTTTCTCCACTACGCCTCAATAATATTATTATAAAGATTATATAAAGGACCTTCCGAGTGACGATGAACTAATAAGTATTTATTTTAGTATCTTCATTTAAAATAACCTAACTTACAAAGTTGTTCAATCCAGGGTCGCTTCGCGGTAGCTGACGCGATTATCAAGACTGGAGACATCCTGCTGATTGATAGTCCGTACGCAGCATGCCTACTATCAGACTTCTACGGCAGTCACTGTCTCCATTGTTTTAAAAGGTAGTATTTATGAATATATTTATTGTAATTTCTATAAGGATTTTTGATTGTTTTGGAATTTTTATTGTTCTTTGATGGTTTGACTATCGATCGGTAATCGATAATCGAAGAAATTAAATTATTAATTTAAATATTTAATTTCTTCTAGTCGGGATCGAACCCACAACTTTCTTTTATAGTCACACACCACCCCCGTGAGCCCCTGCGCCACCACGGACGGGCCTTAAGAATTTCAAATTTATTTTCAGCCTAAAAATATATATAATATTAAAAATATGATATATTAATTACAGCGTAACAGCTTAGATCAATATATCCAATTTCCGTATATTCTGTCTCGTACATGAAATACCATTTAGCTTGCCACGGACACAAATCCCGATTTACTTATAGGTTAATACAAGAGCTTCAACTGTTACAGAACTATTCCTGTAATGGAAAGTGGAAACCTTATACATATATCATGTTTTAATGATACTTCAATATTAGTTGATGTACTTGTTACTTAGTTGTTTAATTTACAACGTTATAACAATCGAGAAGATGCTTTATGAAATAATAAGTAAGGATTCTAGTGTAAATATTAGACTTGTCTTTTAATTTGTTCGTTTTAGATTATTAAATAATATTGTAATGCTAGCGATCGATGTGCGGCTACGCCTTATTCGCCTTTCGCCTATGTGTTATTTTGCTATTTATTATTGATATTTATTAGTTATGTTAATGTCGAGGTTTAATTAAATAAATGGCAGTTATTGCATGAAAGTGGAACAAACGTTCATCCTTTCCACGTTTAATTTAAATTAAGCGTTACAGTAATATAGCTTATATATCTTTTGTATTTACTTTCAATAGGTTGGATTGCTTTGAAGACGGAGCGCCGGTGTGGTGCCCCTCGTGCTCGGCGGTTGCGTTCTGTTCCACTAGATGTCGGGACGCCGCTGTGTCCACTTACCATACTTATGAATGCCAATTTTTGGACCTTTTTATAGGTGAATGAACCAGTTGAAATATATTATAATTCATAATTATATTTTAGTAGCTTAGCAAAATATATTATGGCATATCCGATTTTGTATGTAATATGTAATTTTATAGCTTGAAAGTTATAAAGACCAGGACGATGAGAAAATATTTACGGGAGCTTTTCTTTTTGCAGTTTTACGTTGTTTGTCACATCTACCTATACATTGCAGGGTAAGCAGAGGGAAGGTAACGTTACAACACTCCGCTCCTCACTTTTCGCAGAATTCTGGAGGCATTGTATGTTAAGTGACGGAACTTAACACCTTGCCTTGCCCCATTACCAGAGTAAAGAAACAAAAATGTTAAATATTTATCTTTCTCGAGTAGTGATCGAACCTACAGCCCGTCGCGTTTATGGCCTTGCTCCACGACTGGCCGTAAAAATTAATAACCACGTAATTATTTTCAGGATCAGGAATGTCTATTCTCAGCCATATTGCACTCCGCATGGTCACTCAAGCCGGCCTAGATACCTGTTTACAAATTCATACGAAATATTTGAGCGGCAAAGTTAAAACAATGGAGAGCGCTTTATTGAACGACATCGAAGGAATTAAAAAGAATAAATTAAAAAGCAGAAAGGAGCGTCTAAATAGAACAAAAAAGGGTCTCAAAAGTTTTGAGGATATAAATTCAACCCACGAAAGTGTGGAAGCTAAGATCGAAGACAAGATGACTTACCAGGAGAAATTAGTAACGACAGCGGCACAGATTTACGCACTGTGTTCACATTCAGACCAGAGGAGGGGGGGTGACTATCTGAAAAGAATAATCATGGGTCTCTTCCTTAAGGAGTGTCTAAAAAGAAGTGGCTTCTTTCGTGATTGCGGAAAAGAAAACTTAAGTCACGGTAACAAATCTATAGAAATAAAAAGAATTGATCTATGCCTGTATGGACGATATGTGAGACTATCTGTTATTAGGGGTATTTATAGAGATAATTAGGGGTATTTATAGAGATAACTATGATTTTTTTTGTCTCTTTGAGTGCGTTAATCGCAGTTACAGCTTTACCAAACCAATTTAAATGTAGTTTTCATATTAAAATTTTGGTAAATTTCACTAACATTTATTCTCTATTCATTTCGGCATGACACAAAACGTAAATAAAGAAATACTGTTTTTAAAACTTTTAAATTTTTATTTTCTATCTAATTTGGTCCAGGTATACACTAGTATTAAAATATAAATAATAATAATGGCGGATGTAATCAGACCGATGATCAAACATCACATTTTGATGTAAAATGTCCGCAGTACATGTGCTTTATAATTTATTACAGTCGCTTATTTTTATAGACTTGAAATGAGTCTCAAGTTTGAGAACCAGTGGGTTTTTAAATGCTTTGACATATCAAGTACTTAAACATTATTAATAAAAATTAAGAAACGAATTTATTGTATTTACGATACCCTAAAATGTTATTAATAGTTTATATTTTTTTAATTTCGATTTCATTTTTGCAATGTTCCTGGCTTCCCCACAAAGACAAAACCGCAGGCATAGCTTGGTTCTTTCTTATATGCAAAAATTTCACAATTTACATTAAATACGTCTATTTCAGCTGAGAACGCGATTTCTGAGTTGATTGTCCGTAATTTACAATTACTGCAATTCAACGCCCACGAGATATACGAAACGGTCCGCGGCCATCACAGGTTCAGCGGCTCTAAGCCACTGTACGTCGCAGTCGGCATATACCCCGCCGGAGCGCTGTTCAACCACGAGTGCTATCCCGCAGTGGCACGGTTGGTACACTACATATATACATTTTTTCTCAATTACCGTTTCTTGTACCAATTATGTAACATGTAACTTGATCGAAGGATTAACTTATTATTTATGGGTAGAAGATATCACCTGTCCATTTTAACGCCATGTGTGTTAGCCGATTTTGAGTAGTTCTCCAGAAAAAAAACAATATTTTAATAGAAACAGTCATGTTTCTACAAAAATATTGTACACGTGTTCACGAAGAATGTCATGGGTAGAAGGAGGGATAGTGTTAAGACACTTCCACTTTCCGCTAAATTGTCATTGCGTGCTAAGTGGCGGAACTCAACGCGTTGCTCCGACACCAGAGCGAAGAAATTATATTATTAAACGGTTCTAGCCATTTTGTCAGTAATTAAAAGCTATTATCAAAAAAAAAGCAATGGAGTGTGTAAACACTACGTTCCCTCTGGCTAATCCGGTATATGCGGGTTACAGCGTGAAGCATATTTTTTTAAAGCTATTAAATCGTTTATATGTGTGTTCTTTCATAGCTTAAAACATATTCTTCGACAGCTGTCATTCCAACTTTCTAGTCTATAGTATTTGCTTTGTGCCAACTTTATTTGCTTAGCGTTGCTCTGGTGAAGTTGCTTGCAGGAAATTAAATTCAACTAGTACGTTCTCAAGTGCGAGTTTGATCCGCTCTATAATAGAAGAGCTAAAGGGGGTATATCGGAATTTATTAAAATTAATATACGGAGAGATTTCTCCCATATGTATGACCAGCCGTCGAGGATAAAGAATCAGATTAGTATAAAAAAATTGATCATTCGAAAATCTCGCGCGTCAGATTAATGTAGAGTGAGTTATCACCTAAGAGCCAGTAGTAGCCAGACGTTCTTTAGTTTTATAAAGCCTAAAAGTTTCTGTGCCTATACCCAACCTGAAGTATATTATATGACTTTTTCTCTTTATTATCTAAGCTACTACTAACCAAGGTGATCGTTATTACGCGATTGTAGGTCGTCAACGTGTTACGCGTTATTTATAACGGTTGACGAACTTAATATAAGTTTTTAACGAATTTTTATGTGACATTTATATTAATAGCGAAAAACGTCGCATAATATAATCATATTATTCGAGGAATTTCAAAGAGAGTGCAGCGAAAACGACGCATAAACGCACGTATCTTTTGATTTTAATATCTTAGAAGTTTAATTTTTTTGTGCTCTTTAAGACCGTAGACACAGGGTACGCAGAGTAATATTAATTTTAGATTGATACCTTTACGCAATGTTGAAGAAAATGGTTTTGACAGATACAGTACAGACAGAATGACTACAGACAAAAAATTGATCCTATAAATGACAAATTCAAAATACAAAATTTGAATTTTGATTACCTAATCTAATCTACCACTTGAATTGTGATTAAGAACAACAATTTTAGTAGCAAATAATTATAAGCTTAAATAAAAATATAGGTAGGGCTTTTCTATTTATATAAATATCAATGGCTGTCAGTTTGTTGTATATGTTATTGAATTCTATTTCTATAGTCAAGGTATAAAGAAAATCGAGGTAGCCACCGACCACGTGTCTTGAAATTTCCTGTTGAGAATAAAATGTGCGATCAGTGTACTTAAGAGGGTCATTTTTATTTTTATAATTAAGGGATGGGTGGACAGTGTTTGAAAAAAACATTTATTTGCTAATATTGGTACTAATTTTAATCAGTTTACGTTGATATTTCCAAAAAAATTTAAAGTAATCAGCCCGTTGGACTCGCCCACCTAGGGTAACACGTACTTTTTTTAAATGAAAGATCAAAAAGGGAAACGGAAAGTACACCACAAATATAAGACTTACAAAAGTTGATAAATTAAAATTTACAGGCGTTTGCACTTATGAAATGAACTACAAACATAAGTTAGTAATATATTTTTTTCTATGAAATACCTATGAATTTTCACTGTCCGGGTGTTTTTCTTAATTTGTATTGTTAGTTCTCACTACGTGCTAAATATCTTAAATTTATGTTCACTAGGAGGCACCCTACAAGTTTTGATTACGTTTTATATAAAAAAATTTTAAACTTTATATAAGGTTTTCCAAAGGTCCATAGAACTGGATGATATTTGATACTTCCTGACTTTATACTTCCAAGTGATCTTGAGATAAATGGTATTGACAGACGGAAAATATAGAGATCCTATAAGAGATCCGTTTCTTTCCTCCCTGAAAATAAATTATATATAATATAATAATATTTACTTTTAATTAGGTAAGTATAATATTTTGTTTAACAACAATAAGAATCAGTGATATAACCTATATTATAAAAACAAAATACGATACTGAGACCATCTATATTTTTATAAAAGATTTTCTATAAAAAATATATCGACATTTTTAAAAGTATAGAAGTATTTAAATAACAACTTTAATGTAAACCAATAGCCAACTTTAATTTTATCATGTACAAGTAATATATACTTATTATTATATAATAAACACAACGAAAAACTTTTTACCTCTTAAAAGCGATGAACATGAAAATTAACCGCTGATGATAGAAACATGAAATTTGGGCAAATGTGTATTTTTATAACGTGTGCACCCACTAAGAATGGATTTTGAAAAATTTTTTAAACCGAAAATAATTTCATAAGTATTCCAATTGTTCAAGCGATACAGATAATTGTGTAATTATGTGGCCATGGTGCAAAACGGAGGATGTTGATCTCTGGCTCTCTCCCTCTCTGACCACCCTGCCACGCGAAATAAGCGTGAAGGTGAAATTAAAACTTTTATATTCAAATATTATATATATTTTGTTTCAGATATTTTGAAAATCACAAATTAGTATTGAGGGCTACCAGGCCGCTTCAACCCGGCGAAGTCGTCTCCGAAAATTACGGCCCACATTTTTTAATGAGAAATCTCAAGGAAAGACAAAGGATGCTCGCGTGCAGATATTGGTTCCGTTGCGAATGTATTGCTTGTAATGAAGATTGGCCAACTCTTAAGCAGATGGGAACTGAATCGAGTGTACCTGTCAGGTACAATTTTGTTATTTTTTTTTTATATGTATGTAATATAATACAAATACAATAACTTATATAACACAAAGGGCGCTAAACTGTCCACAATCCATTTATCGATCGTAAAAATGTTATCTTTTAAAACTTATAAAGATATGAAATATTCTTTACATATTTTTAATTAACATTACAACCTTAGCTAGCTTTAAAGTTATTAGACACATGTGGATATTTATAATGAAGACAAATTTATATTCGTTATTTTTTTTTTATTTCAGGTGTCCTATTAGTAACTGTCAAGCAAAATTTAGCTCCCATAAAAACTTACCAAATAGGTGTCCTAAGTGTTCTACACCTGTTAACGAAGACTTAAAAAGAGAATATCTTCAAGACATCGAGAAATGCTTACTGCAATATCAGGTTACATAAAAATCATCATCATCGCATCATTATCATCATCATCAGCCTGTTCTCGTCCACTCTTGGAGGCCTCCCCAATAGCACTTAAAAAAAATTTCTTCTATCGCGTTCTTCTCTTCGCATCCAACCGTTGTCAACCGCTTTGCGTAGGTCGTCGCCCCACCTAGCTGGAGGACGTCCAGCTAGGTGGGGTGCTTCCAGCTAGGGGACGTAGGGTGACGCTGAATCTCGTTTCATATATGGTCAATAGGAAGAGTATATGCGGAAGTACTCGCTATATATATGTTTTATCATGCCCATCATTGAGACCGTCATGATGCTGGAGTAACTATTAATAAATTTCTTCGTTCTGATAACAAAACAAATCGCGGCGTTAAATTTCGCCGCACAACACACGATGTCTCAAAAATTCTGGAACGTATTATCTTATACTAGGTTCTCATAAAAAAGAATCTAACTCTTGATATTAAAAACCTACTTTCTATATTAATGAACATTGACCAATAATTATTTCTTTATTAGGACGGAGCTAGATTTATGGATGAAGAGCGACCAGATGAAGCAATCACTACACTATCTGAAGCAGTAGACCGGTTCCACGCCGTATCGAGACCGCCTCATAAAGAGACCCACATTGCACAAGAATCGCTACGAGCCTGTTTCGCAGCCGACAGCAATGTTTATATTGTTAGCGTTGAAACACAAAATAAATAAAACTGTTTCTACCATTATATTTTATTATCGTGTAATTTAGAAATATCCTTTAATTTTAGAAAGTATTTATCTTATTCTTATTATAACTTTACATGCGTTAAAGATAGTAGAGTCATGCGTAATTTTGACGTATATTTCTTTATTTGTCCACAGATCGGGACATATTATATTGAAGATAATATACGTTATTATGCATAACACATATGTACAAATAAGGAAAAATACAGAGAATTCATTTAAATTTAATTATTTTTTAGAAAAAAATAACTTCTCACGCAAGCTTTTAGCAACCCGTAAGATGCTCTAATGGCACAAAGAGACGATATTTACAAAGAGAGCGATATTCGAACGGCTGCGTCAATTTTACGCAGACTTCATTCTAGGGGTAAAAATAATATATTTGTTTCTTTTAAAAATACATTAAAAAAAAGAGCAATTTCTCAATTTGTAGTTGTTTTTAATGATTATATTGCAGTCTCGAGTTATTGTAAATATTTTAAATCTAATTTAGGAACATTTTTGTGTTAATACAAAAATGTTCCTAAATTCTGGAGGCGCGTCGAGTGGATAAGTTCAATGCCGCGCTTTGCCTAAACACCAGAGCGAAGAAATAAAAATATTAAATACTAGTGGCCCCCACCACGAGGTTTCGCCCGCTTATACAGCACTATTATTTATTTTTTTAATCTCAATTACTTTCGTGATCTAAAAATATTTAACATTTAAAAACAAATAACTATACATAGAAAATTGAACTCGCCCAATTAAAAAAATAGGTACTAAATGTTAAGCGAAGCTTCCGAGAATACAATAGTGAAAACTGCATTTAAATCGGTCAAGCTGTTTCTGAGATTAGCTTTAACAGACAAAAATTATATAAATCATTGTTTTGGTTTGGTTTTCTATTACATTAATAAGGGTCGCTTAAAACAAAAAATCATGTACAAATATAAATTTCATTTCTTCGAGTGAGAATCGAATTCACAGCCTGTCGCGTTCAGAGCCATACGCTTGTGCCCTTGCGCCACGATTAGCATCAATTCAGTTAAAAAAGAAAAAATACAGTTAAAAACGATTATAATTAAATATTTCATAACAGTCGATATCCTAAAAATAGGTAATTATTTGAAGTGTGCATATAACGTGTTTAAGAAAAGAAAAAACACAAACATATCCATAAACCATTTTTTTAATTACAACCATACTTGCAAGCAAATATCAATTTACAATGAACATATATGAACTTTATAATTTTTAAATCTCATCTAAAACTCAAAAGCCGTGAAATGTTATACATATTGTTTTGGCACACAGAAATAATTTTCAACGAGGGGAAGTACATTATCTGAACTGAGAGGGATCAAAGTGAATGATAACAATGACCCTCATCAACAAAAAGCGATGCCATTCTATTACAAAACTATCCGCGTCTGGCTACTTTGTAATTATCAAATAAACCACGGGAAAAAACACTTGTTCATTTTATAATCACTTCAGTTCGTTCAGTAGGCAGAGCGAACCTAGTGTTAAGACACTCCGTTCCCCACTTTCCGTCAAATTTTGAAGGCGTTGCGATTTGAAGTAGCAAAGCTCAATGGCATGCTTTGCCTCGACACCTGAGCGAAGAAATGAAAAATATAAGTAGTACATGATAATATTATATATCATAGATAAAAAACTAAGCAATTATTTTTAATTTATTAAGCTCTCTTATATTTTTTTTATATCCAAGGCGCTGCCCACAAGTAACCAAATTTTTAAAGAAACTAACTAACAAAACGGACACTATAACAAAATATAGATCAAGATGAATGGCCAAATATCGTAGAAATTATGGATTATCAAAAACAGATTTGCAAGCGCATTCTTGCATGTCTGCATCTCCTTCTCCCTCGCCGGTACTGGAGACGGTGCGTCTCAGAGTCTGCACTTGCGTTTGAAGACCTAATATTCTAAATTGTGCTTGCTCGAAGTTCTCATTCAGTCTCTTGATTTGACACTGCATGCGACATTGTAACTATAAAATACATAAATCAAACATTAATTCTCTGCAAATAATCTGTTCACATATAAAGAGGAAATATAGATTTATATAAAAATATTGATCTGTGCAGCTAAAGAGATTTATCACTAAAAAATCCACTCCTCTCCACTCCACTCTTCACTTAAAATGAAGAAACGAATTGAAAGTTTAAACCACATAATAGACTCTAATTACATTTTTTGCACCAATGGAATCAATTTAACATGGAACTTAAACACGCTAAAATTCATTTTACCTATAACTAGATCTTCCTAGCAAAAACATCTAGGTTGGTGCTATAAAACACGTCATCAGATGTGAACACATGCAATTTTAAAGCAAGTTAGATGGCAAAAGAGCGTAGATTGATAGATAAACAAGAAAATAAATAACATTAATAGATAGATAATCGTAGCCCGCAATTTCGCTCGCGTGAACTTTAAGATGTAAAATCCCTTTTTTGCCGTTCCCGTTCCGAATTTTAAGAGAATCTTTCTCAGTTCTACCCTACACTAACTACATACAAAAATTCAACTTCAACTCGAAAGAGTGAATGTATACCTACAGAGTATAAATAATTTGATTTATATTTGATATAATATTTATGATATAAATAAAAACTAAACACTCACTTCCTCCCGATCTTTTTCAGCCGTTTTGACTTGAGCTCTTGCTGATGCCAGTTGCCTTTCCAGCTCACCTACTGTCGTCTGCATACATCTAATTAGACAAACTTAGTTATACGTACATATAAGATAATTTATATAAAAAAACATAAACATTATTAAAATTCTCATATCTGCGCCTTAAGAAAGACGTCGTTTTAATTTAAACAACAGTGTCCTAACCCACACGATGCAATTTCCATAAAGACTGTTAAGTATAATTTTAGTTCTTATCGCAACGCATTTTCTTGCTTAGACTTATTTTATTTTTGTCTTATTAACAGTAAGCTAGCTGTAACCCGCACATAGCAAGATAAGCAGAGGGAACATAGGGAACCTAACTTTACTTTGATACTTGGCGCAATGCAGTAGCCAATTAATTCAATCTAAATAGATATCCAAACTTGTTATGTGGTTTTCAAATATATTATAGCAATAGCGTGTTCTGGAGTTCCGTGGCGTGTGGAATAAACTCCCTACGATACCGTACAGTAGTGGAGCCACGTGTCCAGGTGGTATGGATGATATTACTTACTTTC
The DNA here is from genome assembly GCA_037355905.1 of Heliconius aoede. Classification (NCBI taxonomy): domain Eukaryota; kingdom Metazoa; phylum Arthropoda; class Insecta; order Lepidoptera; family Nymphalidae; genus Heliconius; species Heliconius aoede. The sequence goes on along the minus strand of JBAIZZ010000364.1, from coordinate 285,344 downwards.
TAATAGTCTCTGTACGTTCATTAGCACGTTGCAACGCCCTAGCTGCCTCGTCGCGCGCGCGGTCCAGGTCACCGCCGAGCTGGGCGCACTCGTGCATTTTCTCCTGCAACCGCTTATCATTGGCTAGTACAGCTTCTTCCATGCGAATTACATTGGCCCTGTGATAAAAGATGTGTATTTTTAGATATTTTCTGTTTTATATATTTAAGCAAACTTTTGTCTATAGTAGGTACTTAGGGTAGGCAGAGGGTATTTATTGTTAAGATACTCCGTTTCTTACGTTCAACTTGATTTCTAAAATTTTTGTACTTACTGGGTGGCGGAACCTATCGCCATATTGTGACGTTCCAATCTAGCGTGTTATTTCATAATTGTCACGTTTTATGTTTTAAAATTTCATTTTATATCCACTTAAGATTAATTAAATAAAACTTGTAATACAATTTTAGTATAAATTTGTAGCGTACATGTTCACAATATAAAGGTTTTAAACTAACATTATATATTATTATATATAAAGGGTTCATGCAAACTTTCTTAATCTATTTTACCGTTTTTGGAGTAGAATCTCCAAAAATTCTTTGTAAGGTCGACAATAGTATAGTAGTTATATATGTAAATACTATGTGTGCATTGTCGGATATATATTTATAATTTATATTTATAAATTAAAATTACTTGAGCCGTTCGATTTCACTTTTCAGTGACGTATTGATCTCAGTCAGTTGTGCTATCCTTTGCTGCAGCAACGCCATCTGTTTTTCGTCCGCGCCTCGTTCTTGTTGCTTTTCAGGCTGTTTTAAGCTGTTATGTAGTAGGACGTGCACCTATTTAATAAATCATTATAATTAAGTAAAATTATTTCTTTTAGTCGACACGAGTCTCCATATATTGCGTACGCTACTCAACTGGTTAGTGATAAAACACTGTTTTATCACTAACCAGTGATAAAACAACCTCTAACTTTCTCTCCATTCATCATCATTCATCCATCATCAGACTAAGGTTGGCATGGTAGTAATTCAAAAAGATTAATGTGACAGATAAAACTCCATTTTTCATAAAATCAACACATAAATAAATAGAAATAAGATTAAGAACAAACAAAAACTAAATACTCAACTTCATATCATCTTATAAATACAACATATAGAAAACAAAGAAAACATATACCATCATAACAAACAAAAGCAGAAGTATAATAATAATACGTGCCTCAACCGGATATCGACTTCCTTACCTTTCAACTGGAATAACTAACATTCGATATAGGTCAATAATATAAAACATATTAGAAATGAGCCACTACCTTCTCTCTGGCGGAGTTCAACTCCCTGGCCAGTTGTTCAGCGTTGTGCTCCGCTATCGCTTGCGACTGTTGAGCATCTTTTAATTTCATTTGCGTTGCTTTCAGCAGGTCCGGAATAGGTGCTAGTTCTTGTAATTTTTCTTGGAATTTCAGCTGGAAAAAAAAATATTCACTTTTAATATATTATGCGACAGGCGACGGCACCTAGCATTTCGTTGATTCTTGTTACACTGAAATAACATACGTATTTAAACTATAAACTGTCTAATCGTAAATCACCAACTCCTTTATCTTCACAAGGCGGTAATTTTTTTTGTGGAATAGAAAAATTAGAAGACCTAAAAAATACTATTGTAAGTTAATATTCAAGAGTTATTTTATTATTGCAATAATGGTCAAAATTTCATGACTTTCATAACAATCAGCTTCACGCTGTATCCGGCACAAAGCAGGGTAGGCACAAGGAACATAGTGTTGAGATACTCCGTTCCTCGCTCTCTGCCGAACTTTACAAGGCATTGCGTGTTGAATGGCGGAAATATTACAGCGTTGAGTTCCGTCTATACACGTACGCACACGTTGTAACGTATTTTTTTTATATACCTTAACGCGCTGAATCTCCAAATTAATTTGTTCACTTATCCTCGAGTTGTCCATGTCCAACATGTCCATTTGTCTTCGCTGTTCTTCAACAAGTTGCTGCGCTTGTAAATACTGGTGGAAAATTACAAAATCAAAATTTACATGACATGAATTTTTTTTTTATTTAATTACTTAGAGTGCAATTAAATATTTTAAAATAAACAATATATAGAGGACGGAGGCTCGTGGCGCAAAGCCGTAGAGCAGGTAACTAGGCAAAGCGTTAGGTTAGGACTTAACATGTAATGTCTCGAATTCTTTAATTATTACGTTAAAAATCTTACCTTAACTCTATAATCTTGTAACTGATTGTTCTGTTCTTTCATTAAGATTCTCAACTCATCGATTTCTTCTCTAGCTTCTCTATAACACTGTTTCAGTGCTCTCACATTGACTTCTTGCTCAAAGGCTTGCTCCTTGGTGCCCAACATCATATTTGTGTGTGTTGTTAAACCTTCAAACTTCATTTCAAGCTCCCTTAGCTTATTCTGGACCTCTCTGTGTTGGCATCTTTCTTTTTCTAATTCTTCTTTCTTTTTCAATAAATCAGTACGTAGCATTGCACACTAAATATATACAATCAAACATAAATGTATACTAATGTTGTAAAACTGATTATTTTCTTTTACTTTACTGACGGTCGGACATTTCGAATGTATCATACATATGTCCTAGCTAGTATTATATAAAGATGCAATTATATTTCAAAATTTAAAATTTTAAATTTAATTTAAAATGTCTTTACGTATACAGTAGATATATATGTACCTCAGTGACTTTGGTCTTCAAACTTTCTTCTGTCTGACGAAGTTGTATACTTAGTTTCTGAACTTCCCTCTCCGCTGGAGTCTAATACAATATAAATATGATAGAAAAATTTATAAATGTAAGTTAATGTTATGTTACTATATAATAAAATATTAAATACATTCTTACCGGTGGTGCGTTTGGGTTGCATGGCGCGGGACATGGTGGGCAAACACCACACTGTAAATAAATATGACTGTTAAAAACCTTCACATTTACCTATAAAAAAATAATTTGACAGAAATTCGTCCAGGCGATAACGATATATTTGACGCAGACTACGCTTTTAGTAAATAAAATAATATCAGTTTTTTTTTCTCCGCTTATAACTAATTCCTCCACAGCATGGTAGGCGAAGAAGACCAGGCACCCTTCCCTTCAGGCTTCCCTTTTCTCTCGAAATAAAAAGATTCAACATATCGTCTGCTTTGAACTTTAATCTGCTAAATTCGTTTTTTGTCGTTATATACGAGTAATATTTTTTTATTTAGTATTTTTCAGTTTACAATTCAACAGCTATTACTCACACTCAGTTAACAAGTTAGGAAATATATTTTTTAACATAATTATCAATGAGCTGCACCTGTGAAACTCTAAGGGATTATTTTATACTAATACTAGCAGTTTTAAATAAAAAAAAAATTACTTTAAGAAAAAATCACCAGTAATTTTTTTTTCGGCACATTTCCTTGAAAGTTATTAAAAAAAATTGTTGCGTTGCCGGCCTTTTAAGGTGGAAGATGTTGGGTGCCGGGGCCCGGCATTACTTAATGCGAAACGCAGTGACAAATGCCACTACTTCACGCCGATGGGGATGGTATTAATCCGGTCGAGTGCAGACTCGATGCATTGGCAGCCATGCCCATGTGTTGCCAATACTGGCGAGGTGACTCTACCACACGTACTTTAGTCGCTTCTCTCTGACACCGACAGTACCAGGGTGATTGTATTCTAGGCCGGGATCACACGGCAAAAAGATTTATAAGCCAATTGTTTTGAAATATTACTTTATACAAAAATCCTACTATTATTTATCTATATTGAGATAAACAAGTCACGAGAAACAAGTTCCAAAAAAACCAAATTCTCAAATATCTACGGAACAACTGTATACACTGTACTAAATAGACTGACACACACTTCTTACCACAGACAACCTTAGATTTGTCAACCGCGTTAAACTCTACTCTATATACGTCGTTAAAAAAAGTCTCATTACCCAACCATAAGCCTCTACAAGTAAATTAGCGATTTCGTTCCTTTCTACTGTGATATACATAAATTATACAAAATCCTGCAAAGGGCGCGGGGCGGGATATGTGTTGGGTGTGGAAGTAATTTCACTCTGTCATATATGTATGAGCGTAAACTAAAACTCGTGACATCTTTATATTATAGTTTCTTAGCAGTCCCAATTTAAATATAGCTTCAAGTAAAAAGAGGCCGCAATTGCGGTAATCACTTAACGCACTTTAATTACTTAGAGTGCAATTAATTCTCGATAATTTGACGAAAAATTAGGTGTAACACAAAAATAAAATGTTTACTTACGCTTCTTGTCATAGGAGGCACAGGTGGTCCACCAGGCTGTAACAAATATTAATAATTTGTGTTTATAAAGCAATCATAACTACTAGTTTTATATTTAAAATATATCACTGGCATATAAGAAGATATTTGTTTGCAAATTAAATGAATAGGTAAGGATTAGAAAGACATTTGATTTGTAATTGTTACTTATTACAATTATTTAAATTTGAGCATACACCTACCACACATATACATATAAGAGTTAAAATGTAAAATGACTCGTCCCGCCTGAGCATTACCCGCTCATTTCTCTTTCTATGTAGAAACCAGACTTCACAGGTAGAAAGTAATAAAATGTATTTTCAAAATGTCGCATAGAATATGTAAACCGGAAATGATTTGATACCGCCAACAGCGCTTACAGTATTATTTAATAAAGTTATTACCGGTTGTTGGAAGCATGTATTTTGAGCGCCGCCGCCTCGACACGCTTTCTCTGATTTCACGTCCGCCATTTCTACGCGAATATTACGCACTTCAACTTCAAGGCCACTAAGTTGACGCTCCTGTTATAGGAAAAATACAGTTGGTTACCACCATTCCTACTTATATTATCTGTCTGTCTGTGACACAATCACGGCCAATCCGCTGAACCGATTGTGATAAAATTACATATAGAGATACTTAAATAAAAAAACATATAGAAAAGTCTTGGTATGTACATAGGCATTTTTTTCTCATATTTGTAATATTCTCGATACTTAATGATAATAACTAAAAAAAAACTGATTCTGATTCTGGTTCTGGTTCAACGCCTCCATAATTATTTAGATTTATATATTTATAACATTAGCAACTGAAATATTAATTATTTATAATAAACCAACTGTAATTAGAAGTTTTTTTTTACGGATATAACAATTTCAGGCCTTTTCCCACATAGCAAGGTGTAAAAAGAACAGTGTAAAGACACTCCGTTCCCCACCTTCCGTTTTATCCACCATGATGTCTAGACATTTAGAGGTGGCGGAAATCAACACTGGACAGTGAAAATAATAACAGACGCTTTTCATTTTACCTCTCCACAGATATGAAAGAAACAAATATTTATGAAAATAAAAACTGAAATATGAAATAACAGTAGAAACAGGGCCCCGAACATGTTTGCTAGTTATATTAATTGCAACTGTCGCTAAAACAAAACAAGTACGATATAGCAATACAAATTGGAGAACTTTAAAGAATCAAAAGCCTTTAAGCTCTTGCCTAACATCAAAAAATAAAAAATGCACGTGTGTTAAAAGAATATCAAACAAAATTACCCTGACTAAAAAGCTTACCTTAATTACCGAACTTTACTATCTATATAATAAATCTTAATTAAACTTCATTTTAATTTAAAAATCATATATTATATGTACATCAAAAAGAATAGAAATTTTAATTATCTTGTACGTAAAGTTAAAATAAATAAAACATAAAAGATGTACAGGAAAAACTACTATGTTACTTCCAATATCTCCTTCTTGCAGTACTACCAATAAAATTACTTTCGAGAAAAAAGTTTCAACTTAAAAAAAAATTATGAATGTAATATTACATATATCTTAGACAGACATAAATAATAAAAAAGGAAAATCTAAGCATTTAAAACTGAAAAACGAAAAATTTCATTTATAATAAAGACGCCATCTGTTGATATAATGGAATTGCTCTTTAAGGCTGTGTTTAATGGAACTATAGTTCGAATAACAGCATAACATTTAGTACTGAAGCTTTATATATATATATATATATATATATATATATATATATATTTAGTAGAATTTCCTTAGTTATTCGGAAAGAACAGAAGTCTGCAAGTTAATCAGACAGACAGACAGAAGAGAGGTCACTTGATGGTAATCACGATCGTATTTATTTATTTTAAAAAACACATATTATCTAAATGTTTCCAGGAAGACATAAAAAACAATATAGTTAGCAAACATGCATTTCTACTAAATTATTAAAGTAAATAAATGGTTTAAGCTTTTAACGCTACCAACAAACTACAATAAAAGTTGTAAAATAGACAAAGGCAATCACTACATATGAATATAAAAATGACGTTATAAATACGACTATAGTACAGAAAACAACATATTTACAAGGTCTTCTGAGGAAATCTTGTAATTTTCTAATTTGGACACCAAATTTTCTGCGTCCTTCCCGTTTGTATCGCTTTCCTTGAAATAAAGAAAGCATAAACAAGTGCATTTTGCCAGTATATTATTATAAGCATAAAATGTTAAATAGAAAAATATATATTTATATATTACATAAGTTCTTATTTTATACGAATTGGCAGGTTTTTATCAATCCTTCAAACTAATTTTTCTTTTTTTTTCAGCTTCACGCTGTATCCCGCACACAGCAGGGTATGCAGAGGGAACCTCGATGTTAAGACACTCCGTTCTCCACTTTTCAAACTAATTGACAGGAATTTAATGTAATATTTAAAAAAAAAAAGTTAAATCCCAAGGTTTGTCCATTATTTTTTTTCAGCATAAACTGAAAAGTAAAAAGATACGGCAGCACGCCCTCTAGTTCGATTTACTTCACCCCTACAAACTGCCCCTTTATCATGTGCTCACTTTACACTCTACCTACATAATAAAGTCACCTTTGCTGCAATAGATTTGTTTTTAGACGAAAATGTCTACATTTCATAATATTTGTGTTTCTTTTGATTGGTCAAACAAAGCGGATTATTAGCTTCCGCCACTCTTTTTAAATTCTTTAAAAAGAAAAAATACAAGGAAATTCTAGAAGATATAACATCATCGCCAATGATGCAACATTTTTTTTTAACTTCACCATGTCACCTATAAATATACTGGATGAGAGTACTAGTTTCAAGACACCTTATTTCTTCTCCGCTTTTTTTCAATTAGTATTAAGAAACTCGGTTTCCTATTAAGTAAATGAATATAATTTAAATATAAACACGAATGGATGAACGCACGACCTCACTGAGCCACGGTTGAATCCAATTATATATAGTATCAGAAAGTTTAACTAGGCAAGCAGAAATTTAAATATACTGTATACAATAAAGCCCTATTAGCAACTTGTATGTGACTTCTACTCGTTTTTCTACTACTTTTTTTAGTATTCTTTTCATAAAACAAGTGTTAGGACACTCCATTCCTTATTTTCCACCGAATCCTGAAGGCACTGTGTGTAGATTGGCGGAACTCAACGCAACGTTTTGACCTGACACCAGAAATAAACGGTTGTAGGTTCCCTCTGTATACTCTGCTGTGTGCGGGATAGTGAAGGGATAGAGGGTGAAGCTAATTTTATTAATGTGTATGTACCTTTTCATATGTATTCTGATTTGATGGATCTTGCTTCACAGTTGTTGCATCGCCCTGGGGTTGATACAAATATTATAAACATATCATTATATATTAAAGAACAATATTATCGCATATAATATTATATATTTTTTATATTGTATACTTTTATAGTATACTTTACTCAGTTTCATAATATAACATGGCAATCGTATTAAAAATAAATGATACAATGTTGTAACTTTACATAAAAAAAAACCTAAGAGTCCTAGAACATGCTTCCCAGTAATATACAAGAATATGAAAGTATAAAATATATAATAATTCTATTACACTGAGTGATACCTCTGGATTGTTTCTGTTCAATCTCTCGTGAAGCGTTACGTTCTCTTTGTTCATCAATTTGAGTTCGCCCTGGAGCCTCTTGATTTGAGCTCGACACGTCTCCAAGTTTTGATCCTTCGTCATCAACTCCTTATAGAGGATGTATCTAGAGTTAATTTTATATCACACTCACCTTATAACTGTGTCATTCATTATTGCAGTATTCAGTTTTGTTAGTTTGTTTGCGTCATAATTACTACAAAATTTAGTATTGAAAATGGTTTTGACGCGACAATAGCGTCACCAGACCGGTTGACACTTCAATTTAGATAAATCCAGTGTTCTTATTTTAAACCCGGACGTATGAATTTGACATGAGGTTTTATATATTTCAGTTTGGTAGATGCAAATTGAACGGAAAACAAATTATAATGTAGATACGAAAATTTGCACGTCAATTCTGCTTAAATAATAATATGTCAATAAATATATTATTAGACTGTGACTGACTATACAATTAGTTATTTTAGTAACTACTAAGACACTCCGTTCCCCATTTTCCGCCGAATGTGAAGGCAATGCGTGTTGAAGTGGCAGAACTTAACGCCGCGCTTTGCCTCTACACCAGAGCGAAAAAATAAAAAAAAATAAAAAAATCTAATTTCCTCATGTGGGGATCGAACTCAGAAACAGTCGCGTTTACAGTCACACTCATCTGCCCCTGCGCCACGACTGGCCTCATATATATGGTGAAAGCGTCTGCGCTCGTTTTACGGAAGCAGCATATAGGGAACCATATCAAAAAAAATAATTAAGATACGGCAGGATTTTTTTTTAATTTCCCGATGTTAAGGTTTTAGTAAACCTTAAAATTATTTATACCGTTACTAATTAAGTTTCAAAGTATTGGGTCTTAAGCATAAATTTAAAACAAACCTCTTGACTTCCAAATCCGCATTATCTGCAACCAACTTCTCCTGCATGTCGTAACTTTCACTTAATTTTCTTGAAAGGTCAATTTCCTTTAAATACACGCAAACAAAATATAAATATATGGAATATATTGTAAATAATTTATTCGCAGGCCAGTCGTGGCGTAGGGTCATAAGTGTGTTACTGTAAGCGCTACACGTTGAGGGTTAATTTCCATTTAAGAAAGTTATATATTTACACTTCCTCGCTCGTAACGAGGCAGAGCACGGCGTTGAGTCTCGCCACTCATCACGCAGTTCCTCCAGAATTCAGCGGGATAGAAATCTACTAATGCGAACAGAGTGTTTTAAAAGTAGTTTCCCATGTTCCCTCTGTCTACACTGCTATGTGCGGGATACACCAAAAAGCTGAAAAAAAAAACAGGAAAAAATAATTTATTCTAACTATATAATATTAATAGACAGCCGAAACTAAAATTTTAAAGTACTGTGACAACTTGTGTATTACACGCAAAGAAAGACGTACAGATTTGCTCCGAATTGGGTGACTGCTTGTTGTTGTTGTTGAAGTGTGTTTTTTACAACGTTCGTATTCTTCTGAAGTGGATAAATCACATTCTGGATACGATGGTGACTCTGTAAAATGAATGATATGGTTTTGCTCTGCCTATCCTACTGCTTGCGGGATACATCACGCTGTATCCCGCATGTAGTACGATAGGCAGAGGTAACGGAGTCTTAACCTAGTGTTAAGACACTCCCTTCCCCACTTTCCACTGAATTCTGTAGGCTTCGCGTGTTGAGCCTCGATACAAAAGCGAAGAAACGAAAATATTTCGTGTGGGAATCGAACCCACAACCTGGTGCGTATAATGTCTTTGTGCCCCTGCGCCACGACTGGCTTCAATGGTATTATTACACTTTTGAAACCAGCCCATCCTTTTAAAAACAAACTGAAACAAAAAAATATTAAAAAATATTAAATGGAATATTTTAAAAGTTAGCCTGCGCTTTCCGGTGAGTAAGTGATTACCATAAATACTTGCAGCGATGTTTTCTCTCAGTAGTAAACTATCCTTAAATTTACGGTTTTGTGAACTTTCTTCAGACACTAGTTTTTGAATATTTCTAGTCAATTTGTCAAAACGTTTCATTTCACGTAGAAGCAGTTCGTTCCTTTCACTAATTTCCTTTATATCGCTCTCAAGTAAGGGTTTTTTCTTAAATAAAAAAGAAATATGGTTATAAATATGTACATGTTGATGTAAATTTATTTGTCGTCTTATACAATGGATAAATTCTCCAGTGTGGCCAAATATTGTGTTTTTGTTGCACCCCAATTCTCATTATTATTAAATGATCAGTTTTTCACGCTGTATCCCACATGTGACAGAGTAGGCAGAGGGAGCATATACTCTATTCACGAAGACATGAGATAAAAGGTAAACACGTTAAAAAGAACCACTCTTTTACACGAGCACGCTAACAATATATTAATTTAAAAATATATATATCTATGAATTTATGGAAGTGATAGTGGATAGTGAGTTCAATAACACTGCAAATTTTATATTTCAAAATAATAAACGATGGGTTTTCTATATATGAAACTATAATAAATTAAATAGTAATAAAAAAAATACATAAGTGTTAGAGAAATAGATTTTCTTTGTTTACATTTTGTCTCACGCCATAATGAATAGAATATTAATAGTGTCAAGACACTCCGCTCCCCACACAGGCTCCGCTTTACCTCGATACCGAAGTTGAGCAAACTTTTCTAATATATCCAAAAAGAAATGTCGAAGCAAACAAATTGTAAGCTAAAATTAATATATCTTTTATTTTCCATTTTTATTGCAATATACTATTAAATACCAGATTACCTTTTGTATTTCAAGTAGTCTTGCTTTAGAATCTCTTATTATCCTAGCACTTTTCCTCGTCTCAGTATGAATGTCACGAATCTGTCGTGTCAGTGCATCTCCCGTGGTCATTGGAGATGGCGAATCTGAAAGTAGCGCACGTATAAAGTGCTACTATACTAATATTCTATACAACAGTATTAAATAATACTTCATGAAGTTGATTCATGAGGCCGTCGTGGCGCAGGGGCACGCGGTTGTAACTGTAACGCGACGGTTGTAAGTTGGATCCCATTCGACTTAATTTCTTTGTTCTGAATAAATAAAAAATATTATATAAAATCGTCACAAGCAATTCTTACTATACATATCTTCTAATTAATTAGAAAGGTATAATACTTACGCGTCCTGGATTTCTGAAACAAAAAGCAATATATAAGTAAGTTTCTACATTTATATTTAAGAGCTATATTTTTAGCTTCACTGTGTGTCCCGCACACTGTAGGGCAGGCAGTGGCAACCTAGTGTTAAACACTCCATTCCCCATTTTCCGCCAAATTCTGAAGGCATTACGTGTTGATTGGCGAGACTCGACGGCGCGCTTTTGCCTCCACATCAGAACGAAGAAAATGGAGATATAATATATTTCAATTCCTCGAGTGGGGATCGAACCCACAACTCTTCACATGTACAGTCACACTTTGTACCGCGGCACATGACATATGATAATCATTTATATCATTTCAATACTTCACTAATTACCAACCAGATTGTCTGCTCCGAAACTCTTAGCTTTGTCATTTTTCCAAATACCGTGTATTTTTTTAGTGTCACGATTTTTAGTATGTTGTACCTTCGAATTATCTACTGTTAAACTTTTATCACCACCATGGTGAATATCGATCTCTATTTGACTAAGTTCGTCCATTGTGATATCAGTAAATACCTAAAAAAACATAATTCATTTATTTTATATTTTTTATACGTAAGTAGAGTGAACCCAAAGTTAAGACAATCCGTTCCCCACTTTCCGCCGAATTTGGGAGGCATTGCCTGTTGAGTGGCGGAACTCAATGTAGTGACAGCGCGTTAATTTTAAATTCATACTGAAATTTAAGTTTTTACTGAAGTTTAAAAGCGACGAAATGAAAAAATTAATTAATATTATTATGAAATGAAAATATAATAAATTTATTGTAGCTCCCTCCCCCGGGGAGACCTTCGAAAACCAGTTGCAAAGGTACTGGTCACGTAAAAAGCATGAGGGTCCTCCAGAGGGCATGTATGAAGAAATTGATGATAATGAACGAGGCGAAAGAGGTATGTAGAGACCAAAGCGTTCGGCGCTCCGTTCTCTGTATAACCGCTCTAGGGCTACAGCTTTAAGCTAAGTTAATAAATATTTATTCATCTCTCGAGTCGAAATCAGACCTACTATTTACTTACCGGTCTGTAATATCCGATGTAATTCTTAATTTATATATTTAAAATATTACCAAATTTGATTCTGATGCAGATCCTCTTTCACGTGGTGACTTGGCCGGCGTTCTACCGCCCGCACCCGCAAGATGATCTGTCTTATTTAAAGTACTCCATTGTTTTGGTAAGGGAAAGGCCTTGACACTACTGCCGCCTTGCTGGATAACGGTACAACTTTTTGGCGATTCTCGCAAATCTGCTCGGGTTTTCGAAATATGTTGAGAAGACTGAAAAATAAGATGATTTTATAGAAGAATATATTAGAACTATTGTAAAATTGAGTGAATGTAAACAAATGTTTAAATAATAAATGTGCTTTTTTCCATTGCCATCTAGAATCTCGAAATGTCTTATTAGGTCATAAATAAACTTTAAATATTTTAATAGAGGCCGTCGTTACACAGCGGTACAGCTTTTCGCTGTGCACGTGACATTTTTGATTCGATACCCACTCATAAATGAATTATTCTCCTTTCTTTATTCCCTCACATTTCATTTTACTTGTTCTAGAAATAAGACAAAGCGCGGTGTTGAATTTCGCCACTAACATACGAATGTTACGAATATTGTACGGTGTAGCGTAAATTATAGAGAATATCTTAATTTTCTTTATAGAAAAGTCTTCATGTCAAGCTTCATCATCATCATCTATTTAATGATAATATAATAATAATATAATAACTTTTCACAAATATATATTATAAAAATCTTTCTGTAGAAGGTGAAGTAAAGCAAATATTCATTGTCAATATTTTAACCTATTAATATTTCAAAATATAAACTAAGTTATTAAAAAGCGAAATTCAACATAGGCACTTGAATAACATATTTTAAGTTGTGTTTTAAGTATTTGGATCGCTAAAACTATTAGTTATTTCCATTTTATATTAAATCCGAAATATTCTGTGACGTGAGTATACTAAAATAATTTTACGCCACGCCGTCTTATAAACGTTCAGAATGTGCTATCAAAACAAAATAGTATGTAATACTTGTGTAATACTCATTAATAATAAATAAAAATAATAGCATAAAAAAAATAAAGCAAAAAGGCGTTTCTTGGGACACAAAACCCAACGTCACACAAAATAAAATGGGAAAATATATTGGTCGAAGCAACATCTTAAGACAGTATCGCTTCTTTGTTGAATCAAAATCTAATGCAGAAGGCAGTATTAGTTGAGACGGCGCATATTGTGAGGAGATTTTTCACCCTGGAGCCTCACACTAGCCACCGATGACCTGGACCCTCGAGCCACCGACGAATATTTTTCTTAATTTTTTTTTTTATATTTATTTATATTTAAAAATGTTAAATTTATTCCTCTTTAATAATATAAGTATATATTGCTATATTTCAACGTATGCATTACTTTACCTTCATTATTAATATTTGTTAATATCACCTTGTAATATATCACCATTTAAAAATCAGAAGTACAACTGACATATTACAGCAGATTAAACAGAAAAAATCATGAATGCTTTTTAAATTGTTACCAGCCAGAGTTATAAAACAGACTTTGAAACGCCATTAAAAATAGATTATACTGGTAAAACCAGTCAAATGCGAGCTAGATTCACCAACCGAGTATTCCGTACCAATTTCAATATTGGTAGTCAAAGGTAAGTATAAACTATAATAGTTCCAAACTTAAGTTTACGAACGTATGTACTGATTTTGTATGAAAGAAACTACAAATATAAGTTTGTGATTTTTTTTCTATAAAAATGCCGTTAAAGGTTTTGACTGACGGACAAAAAGTATTTCTATAGGCCTGTTTCTATAGGCCTGTCTGCTTACATTTTGGGTACGGAACCTTTAAAATAGCTTTGTCTAACATCTATTATATAAAATATTTTTAAGATATAATATAGACTGATTGAAAACACTAAGTAACTAGCCGCATGCCACTTTAGACTAACTCAATGACCTTTCGAGAATTTATGGTCATATAATAATTTCATGTATACGTTGAAAAAATTGACAAGAAACAAAAGCAACTTTTATATGAATATTCGAAGTGATTTACGTCATATATATTTAAGACCTAGTTCTGTAGATACATGCCATAAAAATTACTCTATTAATATCATGAAATCAGGATCAGGATCAGAGAATATGAGGCTCTGCCTATGCCTCATTATGCTGGTAAGTAGATGGGCAAACAATTTTAACAACATAGAAAGGCTTGGAAGTAATTACGTATAAAACCATAATATTAAATATTTTATTTCCTGGAAACCACGACTTATAGCGTTTACAGTCGCAGACTTATGCCCCTGCGCCACGCCTGGCCTCAATTTAAAACGATATATTAAACAAGTGTTATGTTATTATTGTTTATGATGATTTGGATGATGGTGGTGTGGATGCTATTTTAGCTTGTGACGTACTGTGCGGTTAGAAAATTAGGCGGCAGTTGTATCAAGTGTATAATAATTTCGAATTTTGAAATAAATTATTAACAATGAATACACAACATGTTCCCAATAGAATTATTTATACGTTATTTCTTACACCATACGTAAACAATACATTTTACCAAATATACATAAATATATTATATACAAAAACTAAGGGACAACCATCTACTTCAAGTAAACCAAATTCGAAATATAGAACTCTTTGAAGAATGACGACGTAATTTTTATTCATATTGTAGCGCTACGGTAACATCTACTATTTATATTTTAATATATTTTCTTTTTTTTCTCATTGTCTAGCATGGGCCATGATGCCCAGGCGTAGCGCGGCGTTGATTTCCGCCACACCAAACCATGCAAGGCCTCCAGAATTCGGCGGGAAGCGAGGAGTGCAGTGTCTCAACACTAGGCTCTCTCTCTGCTACACGCGGGATACATCGTGAAGCTGAAACAAAAAGATATTTATATATTTTCTGACACCAGCCCACGATTATTTCCTATCTATTTCTAAGTAGGATGTACTTAATTAATAGTGCAATAATAAGGTATTCATAAAAAATTACTCTACACACTAAATATCCTCTACATTTTGTTAATTACAATCAAAATAGAAACATCAAGTCTCGCCTTGCCTCATAACAAGGTCGGAGCAACAAAATTATAACAAAACAAACTGCAATTAACCACATAACTGCCGTAATTGGATTCGCTAAGGTTTTGTTAAGCGTTGGTGCCGTTTAAAGGATAAATGGTTTATATATATATATATATATATATATAAATATATAAGTAGAGAGAGAGGAATAGAAAGATATGAAGGCATACATGAAGGCATATATTTATTGTTTTTTTTTTTTTTCGTAGACGCACGCTCTATCCCGCATATACACGGCAGGCCATAGTGGGGTTTGTGTGAGTCAGTCTCAGTTCCCCATTTTAAGACTAATTTTGAAGATAGTACGTGATGAATGACGGAGCTCAACGCTGTGTGTTGTTAACAAAGCGAGGAAATTAAAGTAGTTAGATACTGTAGACTAATCCTTTCTTTAATATAATTCATAAAAACTACGTGTGAAAGTAAAAATATGAGAGTGTGCATGTTTTCAATTTTTGTGCGAAATTATGCTTATTTTTTACTTAATTTAAGTTCTAAACCTGCTTAATAAATACGAAAATTATGGGGAGCCTGGGACGCATACAGGTATAATTAAAGTTCCTGTTAAATAAAGAAACTGATTAAATAAATAAAGATTAAATAAAGAAACTAAATTTAAACTAAAAAAGAAAATAAATTACGTATGCCATGTGCTATGTATGCCATGCATTAAAAGGAAATAAAAAATATATATTAAGCGGATGAAACGTAGAAGTGGACAATAACAAGCAATTTCTTTTATAATTGTCAAGAAAAATTGCACTTTTTTTTAAAAAAGCATTATAACTTGCCGGGTTTTTTATGTAAACTAATGAGCGAACTTTATAAATTGAGTATTATTTATGTCACGAATGAAAATATTTATCTGTGACTACACTATTGTGATTCACAACATATTCTATTTTATTAAAAAAATATATTAAAAATATCAGCTTCACGCGGTATCCCGTTCGGCAGAGGACCTAGTGTAAAGATACACTGTTCTCCATTTTCCATCGAATTCTTGAGTCATTGCGAATTGCGCGGCGGAGATCAAGGCCACGCTTTGCCTGGACACCAGAGCGATGAAATGAAAAGTAGTGTAGAATCACACACTTGTGCCCCTGCGCCACGACTGGCCTCTACAGAAAATATAATTATTATAAATGGTTTAAACAATTATAAAAATAACGGCTTAAAGTAATAGTTTTAGGCCAGACGTGGCGCAGGGACAGGAGCGTGTGACTGTAAACGCGACAAGTGGTGTTGGGTCGATCCCCACTCGAAGAAATGAAATATTAATTATTAATATTTTCATTGCGTGTGTGTGTGTGTGTAATGGTTGTCTCTGTTTGCCCTGTTATATACAGTGTAAGGCTGAAAAAAAATGATTTATTGGACGTACAGTTATAGCAATAATAAAATCACTTTATGTTAGAAGTCGTTGAATAGCGAGCCGTATCAAAGGAACGCACTCGCAAGGTCTATATAGTAGGAATGGAATATTGCAATTTTCCACATCCTACAGATTTTGCATCTTTCAGCTTTTAAAAGGTAGACTCCTTTGTGGATACGTGTTAAAGTTCAACGTTATTTGCAGCAATAATACTCAGCGATTTAGTTATAACGTTCTAACGTTTTATAGGAAGTTTTTACAAATATAGATATATATCTATATTTATATTCATTACTAAACAAACAAACATAATTTAAATCTTAGCTATCGTAGCATTTATCGTCGCGTTCTTTCTCTCTAGACATAGTTTCATTAGTGGAAACTAAGGAGAAAAACAATGTGAAGCAAATACAATAATAAAAAGAAGTACAAATCGTATGCAATTAGCCATTTATTTGTCGCGTCTCTGCCATGGCTATAAATATTCTGTAATATTCTGATCTCGAGCTCAGTGATCTGTGTAATACAAACATATTCGTATCGTAGATTAAATCAATTACACGAACAAAATGCGAGACGTTTTCCCGATTCAGCGTTTTATAAGAAAAATTTCGTACACAAAATGAAATATTTAGTTTTAAGTAAATTTGCCGGAAGACGAAGGAAGTATAGACGTTAGAAATATATTACTGGTACGGTCCATTTGGACGAAAATTAATTTCTAATAAAATCTAGGATAAAAATGTAACATCATTCTAAAAATAGATGGATGGATGAATTCTGTTTGGAAGTAGGCGAAGTCGCGAGCTGATGCTTGTGGAATTGCTGACCTCTGTGAAATTACTTCAACTTTACCTAACTAAATGCGAAGACCTTTTTCTATATAAATTTTCCATCATATCAAGTTGAAGCAAGCGTGTTACCGCGTACTACGTAATAATATTGCTGTTCATCTTTAGATAAAAGTGTTAAAAGTCCCAAAGCATATACGCCAATTGATAAAATCAAAATAAATGAAAGTACAGCGGGCAACAGCGATCCCGTGGATGTTGTATTAATTAATAAAAAATATATATATCATAAAAAATGTGAATTTATAAAAAATATATATATTTTTATTTTATTAAGTATTTTTTGTAAATACTTTGTTTATATAATAAGTTATAATAATAAAACATAGATTAGATCCAAAATAGAGACATGGGAAATTTCGATGGTTTGTGTAATTAAGAATAAAGCGACGGCGCAGCTATAGCTGTCTACAGCGCGCCACAAGCGACAATCGATATGGTTTTCACTTTTCATGTGCCACTCGGGTCGGGCATGAGAGCCAGTCCGGCGGTATGAGCGGCCGCACCACCGCGCTCTTGCTGGCGCTGGCGGTCGCCTTCCTGCCGCAGGCGGACCATGTTACGTGAGTACCTCGGAACACTTGTTGTAACTTTTTATTTTGAAATTTTTTTTTTTCTTTTTTCATTTTTTTTATAATTTTTTAACATTTTCTAAATTTAATTTTAAATGTTAAATGGTTTTTTTTTTTTTTTTTAATAATAAAAGCTTAAATTAAAACAAAGTTTTACCTGAAATTTTCATTTGAAAGTTTGAAACTGTTGAAAATTTCACTCGCTCCCATATGATACACTTTACACCTGAATTTTTTTGAGTAAAGAGAAATAAAATAAGCAATTGCATAGTGAAGTGACGTCAAGGTTATTTGGCCCCGACGAACAAGGCACGGCTGTCTTTCTACTGAAAGGGAAATTCTTTCTTGAAATGAAAAAAAATATATTAATTTATTTTTAAATCAAATAAAAATGTATTTAACTTTTTTTTTGGTGATGAAATTTATAAAAAAATCATAATGATAATTACATAATATATTATTACAATACAATTTTGTGTATAAGTAAATATTATAAATACATACATACATACATATAGGGTATGAAACAATATTTTCATATTTTAAAATTTTAATGTAACGTGTTCCTAATAAAATAAGGAAAATAAGAATAATATAAAAAAAATTGAAAAATAAGAATAAGAAAAATAAAATAAGAAAAAAAGAAGAAAAACTATCGAAGCATTGTGAACTGTGATCCAGTATGGATCCAGAAAAAAAAAACCACGATTTGTGACATATTTCAAGTGCGTAATTTTTAAATGAATACTTAAGGGAGCTTAATTAGCTTCACGCTGCATATACCAAAATAGGCACAGGGAACCCAGTCTTAAGACAGTCCCCATGAAGATACTTCCGTTCTTCACTTTCTGTCCCGCTTTGACTACGAGAGCAAAGATATGAAAAGATCAAATATTTCATTTCCTCGAGCGGGAATTCAACCCACAAATTGCTTCACATTCTTTGTACTCCTACACCACAACTGGCCTCTGAATACATTTTATCAACGAGCTTAATAATATCAATTATCATATACAACAGAAATATACAGTGGAATTCACAACTACCGCATTTTTAAGTCAATCGCGGTCCTTGTACCTTGATAGGTTTACAATTTTTTTATTTCTCATATTTATAATTTATATATTTATCAATTTTGAATATGGAAAATTATTGATTTTCTTAGTTTTAATCTCCAGAGTAGACAGGTAACACATTATTTTAAGTCTGGCATTTCTAGCCAAAGGTAGGTTTTATTAAGGAATTGTTAAGTGATTTAAATTCTATTGATTTTCAGATGGAACTAAGTGATTTCATTATGATAGAAACAAGACTAGCCGTGTTAAAAGTACATAGCGGACCCGTTGAAATACTTAACATTATTAGAACACGATAATATTTTTGCTTAGATATTATTATAATATAATTTGTAAAAAATTGCAATTTATATGTTTAAATATTTGTATGTAATAAAAATTTACAATTTTTTGTAATATATTGTTTTCATTGGATGATATTTTTCTACGTTCTGTATCCAATATATTTAAATTTTTAATTCCCCAAAAGATAATAAAAGACACGAAAAGGGAATAAAAACTTTATTATACACTTGCATGTATACGTAATACGTAAAATCAATCGTCTTTTCATTTTAAAGTTTATGAAGTAAAAAATTTGAATAACATTTTAAAGCACATAAGATTATAAAATTTTAAATAATTTAACATTTATTAATTACTAAGTTTAATATATTAAATGCTTTAAGTTTATTTTTAAATTTATTAATTAGTCGGTAATGAAATAAAATTTAATGTGGATGTAGCCTTAACTTTATTTTTTGTTATCTGTCTTAAAATATAGTCTATGATTCATTCTAGAGAACAACGATAATTTCATTTGTAAAGAAAAAGTTAAAACTGTACTTTTTTAAATTTATTAGTTTTCTGTTTTTTTTCTATATTTTTGGAAATTGGAAAACTTTGCTTTAATATTACATATCATAGTAAAGTTTTCGAATTCGGACAATTATTAGCTGATATCGATACGTTAGTGGTTACATCTTGACTAAATGATATCCGTTTTTATTCCAAATTTTTTAAAATTATTTTTGTATTTAGCTGAAGCGTTACAATTTCATTTAGAGTAATGAAAATAATTGACCGTATACGTACTAACGTAATTATTACTTGAGTAGTTATCAAAACTATAGTGTATCTTGTGTAAATTTTCAACAACAATGTATTTTGACGGCGATGCAAATACCGACGGTGAGTGTAATTTTAAAAATTTATTAATATAACTATGTGGTGGTATACTTCCTCATTACAGAGTGGTGTTTATTTTCATTTTTAGATTTTATCGTTACCGCACGCCAGATTTTTAATTATTGTGGTGTTGACAATAGTGGCAAAATGCATGTTAACGCTATGATGGATAAGATCGTGCCTTTAATAAAACCGTATTTGTAAGTAATTTAATTAATGTAATAAATCAGGATTGAAAGTAAATAAAATTAAATAGTGAATAAATAATAAATGGTCGATAAAGAATTTTGAATTTATATAATTATTATAATTCTAGGGCTGAGTACATACATCTTATATCTCTGCTGGATCCTGAACAAAACAATCCTGAAATAAATGTGACAGATCTGGCGGATTCATTAAGCAAGTACAGTAAAAGCCAGAAAAAAAATACTGATCTCAATGAAAAGTTTGTTGCTTAAATTATCTATAAATTTAAATTGTACTTAAATTAAAGTCATGGATTAATTATTTTATCATTGTTTGTTTTACAGCGTTAGTCTCAAGAGTGGACAGGTACCACATGATTCTGCCTGTGGCATTTCTACTGATGGTGAGTTTTCTTTATGTTGTTAAGGATAACATAATATTTAAATTTATAAAGATTTGTATGTAGGGGTGAGTCCCTGTTAGATAGTTTTCAATAAAAGCCGGCTTGAGTGCTGCTATGTTTGTGAAACTATTTTAATTAATTAATTGTCAAAATTTTTCAAAAGAGATCTCTATTGAGATACAAACTTTTTTTACTTTTGTATATATGATGTAATTCACATATAGCAGGATAGAAGATGGAATCCTCCATTCCTCGCTTTTCAATTGTTTTCTTACCATAGGAATGAAAATAATTTATTATTATGAGTGGAAATAGAACCTACAAGAACCTTTGTGCCAGACAATAAAACAAAGCTTAGTTCTAATATCAGGAAATTTGGCATAACATATTATAAAAAACATTATATATATAATATTTTTCAAATAAATTAATTATCAATGGATCCTATGACTTAAATATTTATTATACTGAACTATATATAATAGTACACTAGCACCATTATTACCAACAACATTTCTCAATGTGGTCAAATAGAAAGAACAAAAATTTGATAACTTTTACAAGTGCCTGTGATAACTACCCACACTCTTTAAATAATGAATTGAATGAATGAAAGATTCAGTCTGTCTTCAATTTGAATGTCAATTTTTGTATTTGGTATGTCATTGTGGTATTGAATCCAAATGAATGTTAAGAAGCTAATTCTTTCATATATGTATATATCCTAATATTATAATTAAATGATATGATAACTATAAAACTTTGCAAAAATTATATTATGTTTCAAACAATGTGACATTCAACACATGGTATTTATGCTAGAATCTAATTAATTCAGCCTAATTTTACTCCATATCGATGAGATAACATTTGAGTAACTCAAATAACATATATTTTTAAAATGATTTCCTTAAAACATTGTATAATACTTATATAATAATATGAAATCTAATATAACAGTGTTTTTGCACGACCTGCTTAAAGATAATGTCAGCACATGTGGTCTGCATTGAAATAGATCTATTTGTGAACATTCAGGAATAAGTCATATTTGAATATTTATTACGTAACTCGTAACTGTTGGGTTATTTTGGACAATTTGGATTATCCCGTTGGCTTAGTAGTTAAGGATTGGATATGAACATAACGATCGTAGATTCTATTTTCACTCTGGGTTAAAGTTAAAGGTTTATGCTTATAATTTTTTGTTTTGTCGTCTTATACGTTATAAAGTATTGTAATTTTATTTAGAGAAGGTATTATGAGTATTTTTATCAAACTAAGAAAAATACTTGTCATCGTGACTGTACTTAAATACATTCACTTCCCTTAACGTACAGACAGAAACGAGAGTGCGGAACCCTTATAGAAATAAGGGTTCCGTATTGTTCTTTTATAAACAAACGGCACCATAAAAATATATATTTATATTTCTTTCCTCTTTCTCCAAGGCTTCCAAATGCTTGAAAAGTTACAATACCAGTTCAAAGATAAGACTCACCACGCTCAGCAATGGCGTACACAGCTCGACTACTCTGAACACCACCACGAAGAGGCCTTAGCAGCAGTTACAGCTGATACCTTGAAGAGTCATCTTAATATGTATGTAGTATTATTTTCATTTACAAAACCAATGACATACAAGCTATATAATGTGTTGCAAATGTACTTTTGATATATGAGTATATCCCTTTTGTAATTTTTACGTCATAGTGAAACGAACATTTATTTACCGTCACAAACTTTTACGTTTATAATGTTAGATATTAGTAGAGTAGAAGAAATTTAAAATATCCTGATAAAAAAATTTTAGGGTCTTACGTAAGTAAGTTTTTAGGTAAGATTTTATTTTTTGGGTCTAAGGAATTTTTTGGGTTAGGTAGAGGGAACCTGGTTTCAAGATACTACATTCTGTTCTTCATTTTACTCATGTTAGAGGTATTGCAACCAATCCAAAGCTTCCATGTGCCATGTATCATTTGAAAGTAAACATTTTCTTGGGTCCCTAAGTATCTTAACCGCGCAGCAAAATGTAATTATTTATTTTAGTAAATATAACAAGAAAACCACATTAAAATTATATTACCAAAGAAATATTTAAAAATTGATTTTTCCTGGTAACTATAATACTCAGCCGATAGAGATTATACACAATTATTATTAAACAAATCCAAACGTTTCTCTATTGTACAGATCTTTTTTTAAACACTTATTATCATCTAATTACAGACTACGTGAAAAATCAACAGCTTTGTCCAACATTCGTCGTAACTATGAATGCGATAAAGAGAGGCTGCGCTGTGCGCTGCGCAAGAGTCGCCGCGAGCTGGAATTCACTAGGAAGAAAACTAAAATTCTTACTGTACAAGTTACTGTGCTGGAGACTGAGGTATGTTCTTGTATGACAATCATGTGAGGTTTCTGTGAATAAAGAAATAAAATATTGTATTGTTATCCTAACATTTTCTAATGAACGAAATAATTCTCAACCAGTTGTGGGTGAATATAGTATTGCGGTTTTTTTATCTATACTTATATACTAATTTTACTAAGTGAATGAGTATGTATGGAATTCATTGATTTCAGAAACTACTGTTTCGAATTTACGCATTTTTTTTTTGTGTTAAGCCCTCTATACTTCTTGTCTCAGTTGTCTCAGGCACTTGTGGCAGGCATGTGTTATACACAACTAGGAAGAACTAAGTTTCGGCTCAAAGTGAGCAGTGGCTCTACTCTAGGTTTTCTTTGCCTGTTCCACTATATGCTCGATGTACAATGTGTGAAGCTAAGAAAAAGTCTTAGGAAATAAAATAATTATAAGAATATCAAAATTATTTAAAACTATTAATTATACATAACATATTATCCACAGAAACTGATTCTACAACAACAACTATCAATATCTAAATCGAAGTGCCTCCGCATAAACGACATGTACACGAGCCGTCTGTCCGCTTCGCTGAAGGAGAACGCAACCCTGCGCGTCGAGCACACGGTGCTGGGCGCACCCCTGCAGGACCACGACTCGTACATGCAGCAAGGTGCATCTACGAGTCGTGGAGAGGTGCTCAAGGAGAAGGTGGTTTTGATACTCTTTTTTCTTGTCTTCTTATTTTTATTTTTACAATTACTTTGGACTGCTGTTATCAACAATATAGATAGCCAGCATCTGGAGTACAGGACTAATGTAAACTGCAACTGCTGCAAGAAGAAATAGACTCTCATAGTTTCTTTTCTTTGTCTCAATTGTTTATTTCCCATTATTTGTTCTCAATTTCAAATACATCGCGTCGTCTTTATTACAAAGATGCTCGCTCGTTCAGAGAAAAATTTGATGTGTTCCACACTTTTTCATAACTTTTTAAAATTGAGTCATCAACCACCCCTAATACCACCACCACCACCTTTTTATATTACTTATTTTTAACATTTTAATTCTATAGTACACATTCCTTTATCACATTTCAGGCATTACCTGAAACGGAACTCAAAGATATGTTAGATAGATCCAATCAAATTCAATCACGTGCAGACCGTTCTATAGACCTTTCACACACTGAAGATCAAATGTTAAGAGCTTTGGATAGTCTTAACACTGAGAGCATATTTGTACGGGGTAAGAACAAAAACATATTATTTATTGATTATAAATAAATTCTCTGTGAGGCTAATGTGTGTACATTGTAAATGATAAATGTATTGCATGCTACATTGTTCAATTTTTGTTTTAAGAAGTCATGTTTCAAAAGCTATAATAATAAATAGGACTCTTGTTAAGATAAGATAACAAATCTGAGTGCTCTAGTAAACTAAATTACAGTCATTTAAAACTATACATTCAGTTTTAAATTGATTTATTCAGATTAAAATTTAAAAAATGTAACAAAGTAGTTTTATATATTGATTTGAATGCTGTAACGTATAATTAATATGAATAGAAACATAATTAATAAATACAAATGAAAAAGTAAACAATTTAACAGTTGTCCTTTATTTAACTACGCTAATTTATAGCGTACCGTATAAGATCGTATCCTAGACGACGAGTCATCTGTAAAAGCACTAAGAGAAGATCAAGGGAGAGCAACTAACGTGTCTCTTTTCGACAAAATGAAACACTACGAGACAACATAGTCATTATTAGATATTCCACTAATAATTTGTAGTACACAAACAGATCAAATGGCGGAAGGCATTTGTCAAAATTGTAATAAATTAAAAATTGATAATAATCTGGGAATTAATTTTAATACTCAAACAGAAGAAATTGAAATATTTAATTTAAATAAAAGAAAAGAAAATTCCAATAACGAATGTGATATATGTCAGAATGAAATAGAGTATTTTGAAGAATTTAAAATTAATACAAAAAAATCAATCAACAAATACAAGTTCCTGTGTTCTAGAAGTTTTCAAAGATGTAGAAATCATGAATATAGGAACTCAAACTGAAATAGAATTTCATTATATTAATAATAATATGAGTAATTGCATAGATTGTATTAAATGTACTGAATGTGAGAGATTAAATAAGAATATAACGAAATTGGAACAAAATTTAAACCTATCTAATAATCTAATAAAAATGCAAAGTGTTTTAGATAGATATGAAGAAAATTTAAATGTTTTGAAGCGCTTTATCAATGAAGGGAATGAGAGAAATGCCTTTTGGAAATCAATTGTAGATGATCTTGAATTTGGTAAAGAGATTTTGGTAATTTGAAATAATCTAAGTATCTACTAGTTTTTGTATATAGAAATATATACATTATATAATAATAATGGTATAAATATCTTGGAAAGTCTGAAGCATTGGGTATTGATTAGCAGAGCATAAAGCAATTGGTGAAGGAGCGTTTCTTTGGTCGCCTGAAAAAAGTGCTTGGCAGCCTTTTATCTGGTGGCAACAAGGCGCGAGCTTTTAACGGTTGGGTTATGCCGCTGTTAGCCTATACTTTTGGCATTGTAAGACGGACACAGACTGAGTTAGACTCTGTAGATCGCCAAATACGTAAATTGTTGACGACATACCGAATGCATCATCCACGTTCATCTGTAATGAGACTGTATATGCCGCGTAAGTGTGGTGGTCGGGGCTTTTAGAATGTCAAGAACTCTATTACTCTATACTATTTTAAACGCAAATTTTAATAACTTATGTAAAGTATGAATTGTATTTCAGATCAATCAACAATTGCCACTCAGGCGAACCTCCCATGCGTTGATTGCGTGAAACGAACCAAGCTTAAGAGATATTTATGGTAAGTATTTATATTAAATTTATCTTATATTTTATGTCGTGGTGCATGGGCATAAAGTGTGACTGTAAAACCGACTGGATGTGGGTTCGATGTCCACTCTAAATATTTATTAAAATTTATAGTTCGCTCTGGTTTCGTGGCAAAGCGCGACTTTGAGTTCCGCCACACAAAACGCTACGCAGAATTCAGCAGAAAGTGGGGAACGGAGTGTCTTAACACTAGGTTCCGTCTGCCTACATTGCTGTGTGCGGGATTTTTTTTTATATTACAATCATTTTCTTTAAGTAAAATATATTATTTTGTCAATATATTAGTATTAAGTACAATATTTTAGTTTGTGTATGTTTCACATTTCATTTGAAAACACAAGTTCGATGTTATTTTAAGAAAGTAATCAGGGCCTTTGGAGTATGTTACATTAATTGTTTGATTCTATTGTTTAGTGTTCTTGTTGACTAACTACTTAAGGAACCTAAACACATGTATCTTTAATATATTTTCACATAATACAACATTTATTATATCAAAAGTTTTTTCGTTAGGTATCGCTGTCGTAAATAATTTTGAATTTATTGTTGAGATATAATTGATCTAACACACATGTCTGTTCGTTTCAGGGATCCCCTAAAAAGTCTATTCACAAATATTTGTGGTCATCTGGCTCGCGGAAGCAATTTTCCTCCTGTATTTCACGCAGGGTTGCGACCATCCACACTCGGCCCCCTATCGTGGCGCTGGCTGCAGCCCCGCAACCTTCTCAACCTTCTCAAGCATTGCGTGTGGTACGTGCCTATGTGAGCGCCGAGGGCGAGGACAGTATGTTCGATAAGTCGTGATTTTCAATGTTTCTCATTTTAGTTCTAAGTTTTATTTATACTAATATTAGACATACAGTTCTACATCCAGAAAGTTTCCAATTTTATCAATTTCTCTTTAATAATCGACAACTATAAAAACAAGTGGAACAAGTATAACAATATAAGCATTAAAAATATGTGTCATTATTATAAATAAATTATATTATTTTTTTAATAAAGTAACTACCTTATTTCCTTATCAATAAATAATATTCTATTAAGTCAATTTCTATCTAGTCATAAATTTAACAGCCGCACATTATTCATGACAAAAATATTTTTATTTTTTGGTTTAAGACCTCTCTTCCTAGTCTTCCATAACCTTTAAACGTCATAGAAGAGGTGCAAATTAATATATATTATGTATTTATTTGAATTTAAATTGAGTGTGAGTACACCTTTGTAATTGGTAAAGCATATGACGCATTTACAAAAACAACCCTGTGATAATAAATGGCAGTGCTTAGAATAAGATTTTAATTGTTATTATTTTAATACATTTGTAGTCCAATTGTTGTAACTATATAATAATAAATTTAATTAATTTCTTTTTTAACAACAAATCTTTTTTTGTTATACTGGTTTATGTCAGCAGTATTTGATTTGTGATGCCGTTTGTCCTTTTGGCTATACACGATGGTACACGATGGTAGTGGTTCTCTTCTCACTTGAAGCAATTTATGTTTAAAATAAAGATCTGTAATCGTTCTCTTGAACTCCGTTTTGATTGTTTTCAATGTCCAAAGAAATAATAATATGATACATGTATATCGATTTCAATGTAAATAGAGAAGAAAAGTACAATTAATCAAAAATAATATATGTCATGGCTAATTTAATTAAATATTAACTAATTAATTAGTCAAAAGATAATTTTAGTCTTAGTGCTATATAATTTTAATTAAGTTGAATTTCGCATGATTATAATTTTAATTAAGTTGAATTTCGCATGATTATAAATTTAATTAAGTTGAATTTCGCATGATTATAATTTTAATTAAGTTAATTTTCGCATGTTTATATAAAGTAATATATAAAATTTTGAAATTTGTAATAAATAAAAGTGATTTTTAACCATTGTTTCATTTTGATTTTGCATTTTTTTTCGTTACGTTTATAAAATGTGACAATGATGTCAAAAAATGTTTTTAATATTGAATAATAAGATATGACGTTATCTCAATAATATAGACGTAAGTCGGGTTTTCCTGACGCTATAATTCCAGAACGCACGAACCGATTTCCACGGTTTTACGGTCTCGGGCTCCGTGAGTTCCGTTTTGAAATTTTTCAACAGCAAAGCAGGAAAACCCCTTTTTCATATACAGCGCCATCTTTGATACATGATAGTACTACAAACCAATATGGCACTACGCCATAATGGCGTCCATTTGAATAAATTCGAATTCAATTTGAATTTGGTAGGCAGAGGGAACCTATTTGCCTCGATACCAGAGCGAAGAAATAGAAATATAAACGAAAATAAATATTTAACTTCCCCGAGAGGGGATCGAACCCACAACCGCCGCGTTACAGTCACATCCTTGTGCCGCTGCGGCACGACGGCTTCATATTGTATTATTGAAAACTACCATAGACCAGAATATTAATTATAATAAATATTTCATCTTGGTACCTCCAAGCGATCTCTACAGCAATGGTCTGTGGACAGACAGACGCGAGAGTGGGGATCGAACCCACAATCCCCACTCGAAGAGGAAGAAAATATTTATTTATGTTTTCATCTCTTCGCTCTGGTGAAGTCAGCCGTGTGATCCCTTAATAAGGTTTAGAATAGGATCACCCTGGTACTGTCGGTGTCGTAAGGGGCGACTAAAGGACGTGTTAATACCATCCCCGGCATTTAAAACCGGCGTGAAGTAGTGACTTTTGCAACTGCGTTTCGCATTAGGTAATGCCGGCATCCAACCCCACCTTGGCGACCGGCAACGCATGATCTGATTTCCCCGAAAGGGAATCGAACACACAATTATCATGCTTTATTCAGACCTAAGCCACACAGTTCTGCAATTTAACTATAATAATTGTGCATTAAACATTTTAAATATTCATTTATTAAATGACCCTCTGTAAGAATGTTCATGAATAACATGAGAACTAAAACAAGAAGTAAATAAATTTTGACATCATTCATTGTCATTATTTAAAGCTTAGAACAATACAAGTGTATAATTATAAGATAATTTTTTCTCTTAGTTTCCGATGCAGTGCCCATAAAAAATATACAAAAACTTCAGACAAGGAAATTTTGATAAGGAAATTCTTATTTGGATTATTGAATCACAATAATAGCAAGAAAATATTTAATCAAATATTGAAAGGAAAAGTTTTTAGTTTTGTTCAGTTTTCTATATATGCCACAATAATATTGGCTCCGTGCACCCTCCGTCTTGTCATAATTATTTATATTTTTAATTCTTATTATTATAAAGTATGGGACTTCAATGGGGAAGAGTCCCAGTCTCTTAATTTCACCTCATTACTTAAGAGTAACTAGTTGAAATTATACTGCACTTCGTTCCCCATTTTCCATAGGGCACTCCCTCCGCCGACCCTGCTATATCCGGGATACAACGTGAAGATGAAAAATAAAATTATTAAAACTTAATATATACGCTTATTTATTAATTTTTTGTAAGTATGCTTATTTATTTTTAAATTACAATAAGTCAAACTTGACTAAACCTATTTGTTATGAATGTGAAATACATAATGTAAAAGTATAAATGGACGTATTACATATTACATATATTTTTTAATATTTGTTTTCCATCGAAGCCTTAACTTCATTAATACTATACACAGTATTAAGCAAGTAAGATTGGAATGAAAGAACTACTGAAATGAATTTAACAATGTAGCACTATCTCTTTTTAATTGCTATCTAATAATGTAGCGCTATCTCGCTTTAATTACTTATTGCTCTTTTGAAATGCTAAACAATTTTAAACAAATAATCTTGAAATTGTGTGCATGTTGTTAAATTTTAAAATGTCTTTAAGTGCTGTAACGGTTAACTAATTTTAGACACACTGATATATTTGCATGCATGATTAAAACATATTTTTTGATGAGTTACATATAGATGTAGCTATCTATGGCTACCTCGATAAACATATAAAGCCAAACGTAGATGTCAAATATCACTGTTTGTTAAATCGAACAAAACATGAAACTGGGAACACATGTCTATAATATTCATTTCTCTTTTGTCAAACTGTTCATTCAGTATACAATAAATCATCTATTTAACATCCGTTCACGCTTTGTATATAATATAATAAAATAAATGATAATATATGCAGAAGTTGTGCTCTAAAAATTGAAACACTTGGCACCTAGGAGACACTTAACTTTATCTTTTAACTAAATTATAATAAATATTTTGTAAAATTATTTCCAGTAAGTAAACAATGAAGAAAAAATGTTTGCCCATTTCCATATCACGCTAATATTTTTTCGTTAGTATCCAAAGTAGTTTCTAAACTTTTTTAGTGTGAGAATATATTATGTACATATAGTAATTGCCCCAGTTTTTGGCTTGTATAAGCCATTTTTTACTTTTTTACCAAAAAAAAAGCATACAGCAGGGTAGGCAGAGGGAATTTCGGTGTTCAGAGACACTCCGTTCCCCCCTTTTTGCCGAATTTTGGAGGTATTGCGTGTTGAGTGGCAGAACTCAACGCCGCGCTTTGCCTCGACACAGAGCGAAGAAAATGGAAATATAAGGAAAGAAAATATAAACGTAAATAAATATTTCGATTCTCGAGTGGTAATCAAACCCACAACCGTCGCCTTACAGTCACACCCCGCTGCGCCACGACAGCCTCATATTAATATATATATAGATAAAATAATGCGATGAGGAATTTCGCAGCGTAGTGGATGACTCTGCGGGTGTTTTAATGTACCTCTGTATAATTTTAGTGTATCTACACTAAAATTATAAAGACAACAGAGTAGATTTTTTGTCTCTTTCATTGATATGAAGAATAATTTTCACTTAAGAAATCATAAGTAAAATATAC
Source organism: Heliconius aoede (assembly GCA_037355905.1). Classification (NCBI taxonomy): domain Eukaryota; kingdom Metazoa; phylum Arthropoda; class Insecta; order Lepidoptera; family Nymphalidae; genus Heliconius; species Heliconius aoede. The sequence continues at coordinate 254,233 of JBAIZZ010000364.1, read as the reverse complement.
GCAATTATAAATAAATAATTCATAAGTTTAAGCGGACGAAGCCGCAAGCTGGTCGCTAGTCACGTATAAAGTTTTCATGGTTTATTATTTTATCTGTGTAGTATCTATGCTTTTAACTTTGTTAATTTGTCAAGTACCGGCCAAAGTTTTCAGAACCTACCCGCACGCAGTAAAAGTGAAAATTGTTCAGTTGAGATTGACATAGATTCCACAGTTACATATTAAAATGGATTTTAACGGGTATCATCCTCTTCTCGGTAAGTTTAATCGCTTAAAATGTTGATATTCATTTATTATTTTGTAAAAATATGTGCGCCTATTGAATCATTGTATTTTTTTGAAGAAATCACAAGCAAAGACTATTGGCGTCTCAACTATGTGACGCCATTGTACAACATGCATTATCAACATAATATATTACGACAATATGCAAGTGCTATACGTGATGAAATCGCATACTATATTCCCTCATATACGATATTTGATGTTACCATCGAAGTACTTCCGCATCTCAAATATTTTCAACAAGACGCAAACGCTTTAAGGGTAATTAAAATAATTTTTATTGTTAGTGTTAAGGTTAATATTTGCATGAGATTGTTACATTCATCATTTAATTTTCAGTTTAAAGTACTGGAAGGAGTAGGATATAAGAAAGAAGAAGTATATTCCGCCATTCTGATGTCCTGGGGGTTCAGTACGATATTCGCAAGCGGCGTACATCTCCCATACTTATTAGAACGGGGAGAAAATAGAATCGGTGCTATACTTAAACAGACCTTACAGTCATTGTTTCAATGCAGTATAGAGGCCTACAACTTTAATAAGGTAATTAATACATAATATTTACTTTGTACTTTTTTCTAAATATTTTATTGTTTGAGTAGCATTACAAAATTTTTGTCACCAAATATCTTGTGGTTATATATTGGTGGTGGTGAGCGTGTGGCTCAATTGGACATTGTGTGCACTGTAAATGTGGGGGTTGTGGGTTCAATCTTTCTTTTCAGATCTATGAATCTAAATGCTATCTTAACATTTATATTTCCTTCTATTTACCCCTGAAAATTTTTATCTTTTTTAGTATAGGCACAGTATGAAGTTGTTTTTCTAAATCATTATATTTTAACCATTTATGTGTTAAATAGAATGTTAATTTTTATCAATATCACAATATATCAAAAAAATATCTCAATATATTCTAAATAAAGATTATTTTACATTTCCACTGTGTTAAATAATTAATTATGGAATCAATGAAGCTTACAAACAATGAATTAAGTTAAGTTTTTAATAAAAGAATGGCAGAATTCCAGCAAAATCTTCAAAGTTTATCCATTCCTGTGGTGAGCCCTACAACATCAAATATTGCAGCTCAGTTTGACGCGTTCAGAACTTTTGCTTTAACTGCTCCGGATAGACACAAACACTTGAGCTTCTTACTAACAAATGTGATGCCTTGGAGATGAGGTCAAATTCAAATTCAAATTCAAATTCAAAATATTCTTTATTCAAATAGGCAATTTTTATAAGCACTTTTGAATCGTCGAATGAATATATGAACAAAAGGCTACCACCGGTTCGGAAGGCAGTTCTGCTGAGAAGAGCCGGCAAGAAACTCAACAGTTGCTCTTTTCAAAGTCAATGGTACAATCTATTACATATACATGCCAGCAAGGCAGCTATCCTGCATTACATTCAATAGACATTAATTCCATACATGCTTATCCTCTAAATATTCGTGAACAGTGTAATAAGCTTTACTTGTTAGACATTTTTTTACAGATATTTTAAATTTTGGAAGTGGCAAACCTAAAATACACTGCGGAATTTTATTATATACACGTATGCTCAGACCCATAAATGATTTATTAACTTTTTGGAGGCGAAAAATTGGTGTAACAATCTTATTCTTATTTCTCGTTCCTATCGTATGGCGGTCACTATTTTTATTATGACAATGTATATTTTGTCGGACAAAGAGAATATTATAATATATAAATTGGGAAGCAACTGTAAGAATACCTGCCTCTTTGAAAACATCTCGCAGAGAATCTCGCGCTCTTAGTTTATAAATATATCTCACGGCTCTTTTTTGCATTATAAATATTGAATTTATATCTGAGGCACTGCCCCATAGCAGCATTCCATAAGATAAAATACTATGAAAATAGCTATAGTACACTAGTCGGGCAGTTTCAACGTCCGTCATTTGTCTTACTTTTTTAATTGCGAACGCGGCAGAGCTGAGTTTATCCGCAAGTGCTTCCAGATGAGCGTTCCACTGGAGCTTGGAATCTAAAGTTACACCTAAGAAAGTAGCTGATTCCGACAAATTGAGAGTTTCTCCTTTAATTACTAGACTAAAATTATGTTTTTTAACATTTTGTAAAGCAAACTCAATACATTTAGTTTTTGTAGCATTTAACATTAGATTATTAACATCAAACCAATGAAGAATATGCGATAATGCACTATTCACTTCGTCATAGTTTATTTTGTTTCTGTCAACCTTAAATATTAAAGAGGTATCATCCGCGAAAAGTACAATATCACATAGGTTCTTCACATAAAAAGGCAGATCGTTAATATAAATAAGAAATAAAAGGGGACCAAGAATAGATCCTTGTGGAACGCCCATCTTTAGAGGAGATCCAGATGATTTTACATCATTTATACTAACCTTCTGGATTCTTCCGCTTAGGTATGAGGAAATAAGATCAAGGGCAGTATCCTGTATACCATAATGATATAGTTTTAATAAGAGAGTTTCATGGTCTACACAATCAAAGGCTTTGGATAAATCACAAAACACCCCAATAGCATTTTGTGACTTCTCCCATGCGCCATAAATGTGCTTGAGGAGTGCAGCACCCGCATCTGTAGTGGACTTGCCTTTGGTGAAACCATATTGCTCACTATGGAAACAATTGTTTATATTTAAGAAAATTGTGAGCTGATTGAACATAATCTTTTCAAATATTTTACTTAAAGATGGTAAAACAGAGATCGGTCTGTAATTTCCAGGCTCAGATCTATTTCCACTTTTGTAAAGCGGCACTATTTTACTAAATTTCATTAGATCAGGAAAAGTACCGGATTCTACACAATTGTTAAAAATTAAAGCAAGGTAAGGAGCAATGTTATGTATAATTGAATTAAGAACTTTAACAGACATGCCCCACAAGTCACCAGTTTTCTTTATGTTAAGGCTTTTAAAAGTTTTGACAATTTCAATTGGTGACACATTCTTAAACACAAAATTTTGTCTACAACTATTTACATGGGTCTTTAGTAGTAATTCTGCTTCCGAAGGAGATGATGGCAGTGAACGTGTTAATTCAATAGATATATCTGAAAAACATTTTTGAAAAGTATTTGCCACTTCTAAATCTGAATTTAAGATTACATTATTAATTTTTAATTTAATAGGTTCACTGACTGCTCTAGATCTCCCAGTTACAGTAGAAATTGCATCCCATGTAGCTTTAATTTTATTACTAGAGTTCAAAATTTTTGCTCTTATATACATAGATTTGGCCTGGATACATACCTTTTTAAATGTTTTTGAAAAAAATTTAACTTTTAACAAGAACGCCGGATCTCGATTCCATTGCCTCATATTATATAATTCGTATAATTTATTTCTGCTCCGGTATATACCAACAGTTGCCCAGTCGCTAAAAGTTAACTTCGAATTTTTATATATTTGTTTAACTTTAAAAATGTTATCAAACTCTGTTGAGAGTAAATTAAAAACTTTACAATATCGCTGATTCGGATTTAATCCGGTGATTTCTAAGTTTGCAATTTTTTCAATCACCTTATTTTTAAAAAGATTAATTTTATTTTCGGTGATTGGTCTAATTGATATTTGTTTACGTTCTGCGACTATTTTATCTATTACCGAAAATTTTTGTCCATAATGATCCGAGCTTAGATTAGTAATAATTTGTTTTTCTACGATCTCACAATGACAAAAAACATTATCTATACAAGTAGCTGACGTATTCGTTATACGAGTTGGTTCAGAGAAAATATTAAACATATTAAAAGATTTAAATAAGTTTAGGAGACGCAGGCTTAATGATGTCAACCAAATCGCCTGCAGCTAAAATATGTTCTTTGATTTGATTTTGTGAGGATTCATATTTCTCACTTAGTGCTCTGAGGGAGCTATTTAAGTTGTTTATTTCATCATGCAGCTGGGACGTGTCTCGGTCATACATAAGCCTGCCTTGAATCAATTTATTATTATAACATTTAAGTTTATTTATTAATTTTAATTTACTATTATTTAATATGTTTATTTGCTTAGCTGGAAATTTTAATTTCAGAAGTTTATTCGTTTTTTTTAATAAATTTACTTAATTTAATATACTTCTTAAGTTTATTTTTGGATGAAAACTTAATATTTTGTTCAACATGATTTAAGCAGGAAGTCAAGGAGGAAAATCATTTTTAGGCATCATCATCTTGCCTCAGTGGGTATTAAAGTATTTTCTGATAGTAGTATGGGACTGGGCTGATGCTACATCCAAAAATAAGATTTGGTTTGCTAAAACTGGCATCACTATGTCAGAGTTGTTAATTTAGGATAGACATAAGGCATTTGTGTTGGCTCACCAACGCTATGGTATTAATATATGCTGGACCAAAGATGGTAATATATATGTTATTGGAGATGACAGATCCCGAAGATGCATTACTTCTGTGGCTGCAGTGGATGCTGTACCATCTACTACTATTCTGTCAAATCCCAGCCATAAGAGGGTGGTAAAAAAGTAAATATAATATTTACTGGTTGTATGTTTTCATGTCTCATAAATTATGTTTGAGAAGTGAATATCATCATCACTATAGATGTTTTACTACTTATTTAACTTATAAATTATACTTTGATATACAATTCATCTTCATTTAAATAATGTAGCTCTTTCTATTGATGTCTGATTATAGTAGTTTGTTTTCACTTCTCATAAATTATGGTGGTTTTTGCTTTGTTTTCTAAATACATATTTATTATAGATATTTTACTACTAATTTAATTTATATATTATATTTTGATCTCTTCTTTCTTCATTTAAATAATGCCAGATTACTCTATTTATGTTTGGTTGTGGTAGTTTGTGTTAAATTTGTAGTTTGTGTTCATTTATTTAAATATATTTGCTATTTATTAATTATTCTCTAACTTAGAATCTTAATTTGACCGAACAGTTCCTTGTTTTTGTTATTATTGCTCGTGTCATGTTGACAGGTAACTGTTGGTGTCGGTCACAGATATCAAACTAATCTATTTTCATGACAATAATAATTTATATTGTAATAAATTAAAGTAATAAGTATCGTAAGTTTGTTATATATCATTGATTTATTTTATCATATATATATATATAGAGTTTTGTTAAATAAAATTTGCAACGAACCGTTGTCTTCCTTTTCCTGATTACAACTTATCAGTAATGTTTCACTTTGCCTGGTAGAGATTGTTTAAAGCAATAAGATCGGCTTTGCATACGTGTTTTTCCTTTTTTTTTATTTATGTGTTCTTTTTATATTTTTCATTGTTGTATGCTTGCAGTAAATTATATTCTATTCTTTTTTATTTACATAATCTTGCTTGTTTCAGTTTCAGTTGCTCGATTTTTATTTCACATTCTTGGATAATGATTACTCAGACAGAACATATCCAATTGTTCTGAGTTATGTACTTGGTGACTATTGTTTCATAAATTTAATCTTTATTATTGGAGAGATGATCATCCTTAGGAACAAGTGAGAAAATACTTTTATACAAATAATTCTAATTTTTTTCAACTGTACACTGTATTCCGCATGTAGCAAAAAGTGCAGAACTCGAAACCGTGCTTTGCCCTGGTACCAGAGTGACGAAAATGGAAATGTTAAATGTTTCATTTTCCCGAGTGGGTATCAAACCCACAACCGTCGCATCTCAGCTCCCACGTGTGCCACTGTGGCATGACAGCCTCATTTATTCATTATCTGTTAGATATTTATAATATTTACTGACTGACAAATGACAAAGTTTGTATTATTGTAATTACAATTGTGTGTTTATAATTTCAGTGTATGAGTAGATGATCTCTTCATGCAAATCACTTATCAACTTTATCATAACTTCTTTTTTATTATTTAGATTATTTTTAAAATAATTTCATTGATAATTCAATGCTAATTCAATATAACACTTTTTTTTTTCAGCACCAGATGTGTTTACAATTTAGATGAGGTAAAATCAAAATTAACCACATACCGAATAATGATAAGTCCAGTATACCATCGGTATTTAATAGACGTAAATTCATTTGATTTATGGAGAATTGCGTTCCCATGCGGTGCCATAAGGAAGAATGGCGTTTTCAACATTCACAAACCAAACGTGGTACAGGCCATGTTCCTTATGTTAAACGAACTAACATTCAAAAATTAAATTGTACTCTTATTCTTTTCTATTAAAGTAATATTTATTCTAATAATATTTGTTTTGCTTATAATGTTAATGTATGTTTAGTAACAATTGTGTACCATTTCATTTAAAATATTGATGTAAAAGGTTAACATTAATACACATTATGGAAGTGTGTATTTGACAAAATTAACCATATTTTTTGTTTCACGAGGCCAGTTGTGGCACAGAGGCACAAAGTGTGACCGTTAAACCGACTGGTCATAGGTTCGATCCCCACTCGAGAAGATATTGATATTTAGTTAAATTTTCCATATCTTCGCTCTGGTGTCGAGGCAAACGACTTTGAGTTCTGCCACTCAACACGTAATTCCCCCAGAATTTGGCGGAAGGTGGAGAACGGAGTTGTTTTATACTATCGACGTATTTGTCCAGATGTAATCCGTCGTACCAGTGACCAGTACGTGACGGATTACACCGTATGGATATATGGAATATCCATATATAAAAAAATAAATCAGCGTCTGTGTTTTATATTATATTAATTAATCATCTATGTTTTCCGTAAATAAAATTAAATAATATCATACAAATATTAATCTAAATCGTAATCTTAATCTTTCTTCTTCTTAAATCTTAATCTAAAAAATATTTACTTTACAATAGCTATTATTTTATGGAGGTATTTTATGGAAAGTAGTCGAAGCGATTCTCGAGCAACTGCAAGGGATCTTGTGTTCGATTTCCAGAGTCGGGCAAGGTATTAATTATTATCGAATTTCAATTCCTTGTATGTTTTCAATTTTTGTGCGAAATTATGCATATTTTTTACGTAATTTAAGTTCTAAACGTGCTTAAATAAATATGAAAATAACGGGGAGGCTGGGACGCCTACAGGTACAATTAAAGTTATTGTACCATTATTAAATAAAGTTCCTAAATTGTGGTACTCGTCGGCTATATTCAATATATTTAATCCAATTCCGTGAAATAGATCCCGCATAGAGCAGAGTAGTAGACAACTTAGTGTTACAAGACTCCCACAATCAGGCGTTTACAGTCAAAGGCAAAATACACAATGATTAATGTTACATATAAGAATATCCCCAAAATATATTATGCTGTAAGTTATGTCGCTATACTGGCGGTGCGGTTTTGTAGAATTATTTGAAATCCCGGTAAGAAGATTTCAAACGAATTTTTCATATTCACGTTATAATATTGAAAATATGCTCATCTCGTAGAATAAGGCGCTTGTGCTATATTTAAACAAAATATATTTTTATTTATTCAAGAATAGTTTTTTTACGATTCGTTCTTTATGGCTTCAAATTGAATGAAATGAAAACACCATCATCATTTGTATGATGGTATGAATTTGAATTTTTATTTGAACTACCGTCATACTGTTATGATAGTGATAGTGATGAAGGTTTTTAAAATACAATAATTACATTACATGTAAGTATGTTTATATATATTTTATATATAATATAAAATAAAATATTTTAATTTCTACGCTCTCATGTAGAGACAAAGCGCGGCCATCAAGTTCCGCCACTCGACACGAAATGCCTCTGCCAGCAATGCCAGAATTGGCAAAATGGGAAACGGAGTGTCTTAACAGTTAAGGTAGGTAAGGTTCCCTCTGCCCACCAGTGTCACGCTGTATACGGGATACAGCTGACACTAAAAAAAGGTATTACGACGCCACGGTTACCAAATATAAATGTAGCATAATAAATAAAAATTAAAAACATCCTGAAATATATCTTTCCAAACTTAAACATATTATATACTTATAAAATAAAATGACATTAATTTGGTAACCCATACTGTTTCACGTGCAAACAAAACGCTATCGAACAGTTATAGAACAGTAGATAATGCGGCTAATATAATTACAGACGATCATAAGGTTTCCATTTGTGGGAAAGGCAGTATAGTATCACTTCTTGCTGACTTTTGGACGTGCACACGCGATAATGGCAGAAGGTAGGTGCATTGATAAGATAACTGGCTTAATGTAGAGATAAAGATTTCTATAGCTAAGCGAGCGACTGTTTCTTCACCTTTTGATATACCCAGATATGTTTCATAGATTTTTAATTATAATTATGTAAAAACTATGTTTATAGCGTTTAAAATCAGGGGACTAGAGAAGTGTTCGCAATATAAACCTGTAAGAACAGTTTATATTACGCATACTAGTATATTATATATCCTTCTAATGGATCATAATTATGTTCCTTTTTAAATACGTTTGGTCACGTTATGCGAAAGCCGTGGCTTAGGATTTTACTGTTTATTTTTTGTTGAATTTTATTTTAGGTACTTAATATAAAATAAATATCTGAAATATTTAACAATAGTAACTGTTATTCTAGTTTCTTTGATTATAATTTTACAGGAGCAGCTCTATTGAATAAATATGCTAATGATATGCTATTACTTGCGTTGGTTATAAAAGTATTTATGAAATACATGTATATAATGCACATACATTTGTTGCATAGTTTTTCGAAGCAAAATAATACAGACTCGGTAACTATATATATTTACTGGTTTAAACACTTTTAAATTTACTTCCATTATCTTCCCACATTTTCAATATATTACACTAATATAGCAACATAAATCCTTTAATATACGTAATTCATAAACTTAATATTAATCTATATAAACACAAATGAGAACGGAAGTGTTTTCATAGGAAAGGAGTGTCTTAAAACTAGGTTCCCATGTTTCCTCTGTCTAGTCTGTTATGTTACCTATGTGCCTTCTCCATTCTACATGACATGGCGGAGCTGTGAAGAAACTGTGCTCTACTGGCACGCCTAATAGCCATAAAATAAACAATCAATCAACTTGTCACAAAGACACCGCCGCATATGCCTCAGTCAAAAAATCGTGTAGTTAGCGGCAAAGTTCAAAGTACTAAGTCATTAGTAGTATTTTTATAGTAGGAAGTGTTAACGTTATAGGTATATATTTGTTATTCCGTCATACTAAATTCAGAATGGATAAACATCGTTAAATGAAAAAAAATCCTACGTCTAAACTGTCGAGGTATCTTGATAAATTTCTTTAGGTATGGATTTGAAATATTTCACCCTGTACGCTGTTCCTGTAAAAGGAGCGCATACGCCGTATGACATATTATATAAAAGGCACCAATTAGTAAGGGAAATCAAATATGATCTGAAAAAATAAATATCAAAAAGACAAAACAATAAAATTTAAAATGTGACAAAACAAGGCCACCTTTAAATTTTTAACTAACTACGTGTAATATATTCCCTTAAGCACTAACTGCCGAGTCGATACTTATTCTTTAAGAATATCCACAAGAGTTTGTTTAAGCATAACAAATTCTGTTAGTGTGTTTAATAAAAAAACTTTTAATCGATACATTTAATCTTATAAATTACGTAGCTTAGTGGAGTAAATGGTATGGCTTCCATGCGGTATTGAATACTGTCACAGACCAGAATATTTCACCGTTTACCGCCGTACATTTGTTGTTAAAATAAATGCATTGTTAAGAAGCTTAATCTCTGACCGGCAACAGTATGTATAAGCCAATAACAAATCAACTTTCTTTTACTCCTTTACTGCGGGTGTTCTTCAAGGCGGTGTCCTTTCTCCACTTTTGTTCTCTATTTATGTTTATACTACTTCGAAAATCATTTCCTCTTCCTTAAGCATATATGTTTATTATATTTCACTTATTTTTTTATATTTTCATTAAAAAAATTATATTCTATCTACTGAGGTTTCTAATAATTAAATATATTAGTATAGAACCACATCTTGAACTAATGAAATAAAAATCAAAGGATGTGCTTGTAAGACTATTGTCTTTTACCGGCTAAAGTAATTGTGCATACATTACATACATCGTGATGTTAATTACAGACAAACACTTCAATTTTATTTATATTTTTAGATAACTGTAGATAACGAATATTATTCATCCTCTCGAATTTAAATAGAGACCCACGACCGTCGCGTTTACATTCGGTGGCGGTAACCCTACGACGTAGGTACGGTAACGTACGGTAACGGTAACGGTAGTGTGAATTTGAGATCGTCGTAGGGCCTACGACGATCTCAAATTCACACTACTGTATATGAAAAATATTATTATTATTTTTATATGGTAAAGGACACGGCAAACGAGCGTTCGGATCACCTGATGGTAAGTGATCACCGCCGCCCACGACCCCGTTCAACACCAGAGGAGGCATAGGTGCGTCGCCGGCCCCTAGGGTGAGGTTGGTCGCCGGGGCCCGGCATTACCTAATGCGAAACGCAGTGGGAAAAACCACTACTTCATGCCGGTCTTAAATGCCGGGGGTAGTATTAATCCGGTCGAGTCTGCCCATGCGTGTTGCCATTACTGGCGACGTGACTCTACCACACGTACTTTAATCGCCTCTTGCGACACCGACAGTACCAGAGTGATCTTATTCTAGGCCGGGATCACACGGCACAAAAATATGAATATTTCATTAATATTTCCAAAAAAAACAAACATTAATAAAAAAACATTAATATTAAAACAATAATTAATAAGCTATAATTAATATTAATAAATAGAAAAACATTAATATTTCCCGGATTGTAAAATTATAATGTCGAAAGCTACCAGAACCTCATTATAGTGAATAAAAGTATCAAACCGACGCTATATTCTGGATCGTAATAAATAAACTAATTATTTCAAAATGATGACGTATTTAAATATAATTGTATTAATGACTTGATGATAACATATATTAAAAATATATATTTTTGACAGATATCGTTTTAAAACACATTAAGCTTAATTATCTAGTCCTATATTGTATAGAAATATAAGACTACATATAATTAGGATAATGTGAATATAGATCCCCCTTAATTCATGTACTAAACATGATTTTTAAGAAAAACGTTTTTTAATTTCTTCACTTACCTGTACGATAAACTTATTTTTTTGTATAATTTTTACTTATAGTCCTGTCAAAGAAATTATACATTTGTTTAAATTTGTATTTTCATTTTTCGCTCTGATGTGGAGGTAAAGTGCGGCGTTGTGTTCCGCCACTCAACAACATGCAATGCCTCCTGTATTCGGTGGAAAGTGGGGAGCTGAATGAACATAAGCGTGAATCAGATTTTTTTATTTATAGTTATTTATATAATATACATAGCATTTCGAGAAATTTCTAGAACTAAAGATGGAAAGATAATATATACCTCAATACTCAAAAGGCAATAATTACAGAAAAACAACAAAATATTTAAATAAATTAAAAAAAAAACTAAATATTTCATTTTGATGATGACACTAATGATGTGTCCCATACACATGGGTATATAAGCAAGTACGTGTTGGTACGGATCTTTGTTCGTGAAGAAGTGTGATATTATGGTCCAAGTGATTAAAAAGGTCATTATTTAATAATAATATAATATATAATAATATATAATAATGTATATTATGCCCGGGCGTGAAGAAAAATATTTTTTACATTTTTAAATATCAATTAGAATAAATAAAAAAAATACAAAATAAAATATTCTTCCGTCGGTAGAACATGATTAGGGCTTCGGTAGCTAGTGCTCCAGAAAGAGGAACTTCGAAACAAGTAATGATGCCTTCATCTTTCTTCTGCATCCGATTCCTGATCCACCTTCTAAACTTCTTAAGATGTTGATTGAGGCTTTTCGCTATATAATTGTTAACTGAAACCACTATCGACACGATGATAGTTGATATCCCACATGACAGTAGTCAATCTCATGGCTTAAGTCCAAATAGATTGATATTTTGTTTCTTTATCGGCCTTCAAAAGATTATCATTATGTGGTGTAGATGTCAACAATCACTATGCGGCGCGCCACTCGGTCTACTAATTCAATATCTAAACTATTTCTAACAATATACCTCTCAGTAGTAATAGACCACCACTAGATGCTACATAAGGTATACTACATAAGGGAAAATGGTGACACCAAAATAAAAGACCACGTAAAAATCTTAATAGGTTATAATATTAAATCAGTGGTGTAAGTTGAGCCACGTTTAACTTTATATAAATAATTGGTTTATATATACGCCTCATGTAATTATATAATAAATGATAAAGGGTCAAGACCAGCCGCATAGTCATAACCCAGAGCAAAATCACAATTTCCATATAGCACTTGATGAGTAGTGACACTCAATAGCTTATCTTTACTAGAGCAAGGCAAAAACTATTATAATGTTGTTTACATATGTGTATATGTACATCTATACTATCTATACTTAATAATATATAGCTAAATAGTTTGTTCGGTTAAACGCGCTAATCTCGGGAACTACGGGTTTGAATTGAAATTTTGTGCTGGAAATTCCCGCGGCGTTTTGTTCTGCCACTGAACACGCAATGCAGAAATCGGCGGAAGGTGGGCGGAGCTACTTTTATTCTCAGTATAGCTTTAGTTCTGTCAGCATGCATGTTCTGCATGCTCAGACAGATAGTAGTCTGATCACCTTTACTGCAGACCCTTGGTTACACCAGTGATGCTAGGCGTGGTGCAGGAGCGTATGACTAAATACGACTAATTGTGGGCTCGATTCCCACTTGAGGAAATGAAGTAATTAATATTTTCTGTCTCTAATGTCTTTCATATGCTGTAAGTCTTTATCGGATTGGTAGGTGTCTTCATAAAGTACGTTTAATCTCATCTACTTTTTTTATCATAAAGTACGACAAAAAAAAATTCTATTTGCAAAAGATTTTTCATAAGATATTTTTTACATTGTCAAGTCTGATTATTGTAAGATTATTTACTGTGAGCGAATGGTGAATGAATTACAACAAACTACAAGTTACGAACTTGACCGACTTTTCCTTATCACAGTTTTCTCTCTCGCTTATCAACTATTTCCATACTTCACTATTGTCAAGAACGCTGATAACAATTTTTTCTGATATTCAACATTAATTAATCGTCTCCAAGCTAAGACTAGCAATGGTTATTTGTTACCTTGGATACTTACAATGCTTCAGAGTTATACACAAATGATAGTTATTTACCAGTGCCGGCGAAGCCTCAATTTAAGACTAATATATTATAAACATGAATAATTAGATAATATATCTATTGTGTTGTTGTCACGATAATTCGTGTGTTTTAATTGGCCACGTAGAGACTGCGCCTTTGTATGAAATAAAATACTATTAATAATAACAACAATTTTTGTGGATACATCCCAAAATATAATATACATTTTATTTAAAGCCGGATAAATTAAAAAAAATGTTAAAATATCAAAAGAAAACATGTGGCCCTTATTTTACATATATACGGTATATTTTTTCTTATTGATTTATTGTTGATTGCGTAACTTAACACTCATTTGTGAGCGTTGAGTTACTCAATATTAACATTGTATACAAGAAATAATCTGAAACATATTATTATATTGTCAATAATAAATTATGTATACGTAATTGAATAATAATTGTTATTCAAAACGTGGACTCGGTTATGGTGGAAATTATATATTTGTGGTGTTACGTAATCATATATTGATATCGAATTCTCCTAAATTTCATGTTGTCTTCTCTCTGCATATACAGACAGATATTATATAATATGAGGGATACAGTGTGAAACAAAAAAAAGGCTTTTCATAACTAAATCATTTGAAAACATACATATATACGTAGTTTTTGCATTTCTTATATCTATTTCATCAGAAATAATAATTTTAGCGTCATTTTAAATACCATGTTATATAAATGTCACTATCGTGTGTACGAAAACCATTTTTGGAACCCGTCCATCTGTAGTTTCAGAGAAAAAAGCATTGAACCAAACATACAGGCAAAATGAACACTTCAGTTTTATAACTTTCAAATATTCAATATATTTTTTTTACTTGTCCTATTAGTTAATTGGGTTATATATGTTATCCTGACTAATTGATTAATTAATTAATTGATAAATCAATTAATTGGTCATGAACTAATTAATATATAAAAAAATCTACTACTTTTGAATGTCTTTTGGGAAATCATATCATTATTACGTATTACTCTTATATAATAATAATGTTAATGTGCGCGTGTAATGAAGCGTTATCTAACTATCGTATTTTCCTCGCTAACTTTCTTTAGCGTAACAGTTGAATTTAAACACTTAGTATTGTGTAGTATAACATCTATGTTGTTTTTTTTTTTATTCTCTATAATATATATAATATAAAAACAAACTATGTATATACTACTACTTAATAAGACACAAAGTTATATATTATAACTATATATTTAAATACAAACACTATATTACTATGATATCAGATACGTCTCATATACTGTACACGTACGATTTCTTAGTTTACATATTATTATATATTTTTTACGGATGCTCTCCGAGCCTCGCGCCTTTCTTAAATAGCCGCAATACGTTTGCTGAGCCAGTAGTGGCGCGATCTTTACCACCTCTATATAGAAAACGAGTTAACAAATATGAAGATTTTCACAGTGTGTTGTGTTTTTCTAATATTTTACACAGGTAAGTCAAATTCAATTAAATTTTACAAAATGTATTTGAAAGATTTTCTTTTGCATTTTACAATTGTTGTGGATTTTGGTTTTTATTGTAAGGGTTTTTTTTAATAAAATAAGTGCATTTATTTGTGCATCTATGTATGTTTTTTTTTCTTTTATAAAAAATAACTTTTTTTATTTTTATTGACTGCGATTGCGACTTTTTTAAATAAATTGTGCAGATTAAAAATATAATTTTTCAATGCAGCAGTTTTTAAATATAGGAAAATAATTTTTATGTATAAGAAAGTTATTAGCTTTAAAACCTACCATTTAAATACCGCTTAAAGAGGTTAAAGTGGATTTTCTATTTAAGACCTAAAGTATTAGAGGGCATTCTATTCAAGCATTCACTTATATTTTCATATTGGATACTAGTTTTAAAACAAATTTATTATGTACGTGAAACTGATCTTTGATACCGCTCGGGAGAACCTTTTAATTTAACCTTTATTATTATTATTATTTTTTGTGTATTTACTTAATATTTAATAATGCAAGTTATTCATACGTTTATGGTAAAAGAGTAAGGGAGAGAGCCCCTAGATATCCCATCAGACAGCCATACATATCCCATCAGCATATAGATAGCCCATCAGACAATATCCATTAAATTTGCGTAAAATATTGATAATTCACTTAAGATTTTATGTATCTAATAATATAAAAAATTAAGTACGTTCATATAGTTCAATGCATATTGCATAGTTCAATGCTCTTTTATTAACGATGCTGTAAATGTGTTCTATCTATCTATATTACACAGATACCTACTAGATTAGCATATTGGTTTTCTGGAGGTATATTATAAATTGTATAAATTTAATATAAAAATTTGTAAGGACGAATGTTTGTTTCGCTTTCACGCAAAAACTTTAGAATTTATTCGGTTGTAACCCTATAGTATTATAGATTATACATCAAAATAGAGGATAGATTTATGTTAACTTATATAATTTGTGTACTTTGACTATAATATAATAATAAACCTAAGTGGATAGTAAGTAATACATGCAAATTTAAGCAATATTATTTTACGCAGTATTCTATTATCAAATGAATTCCACTCCGTGTCGTATTTAATTTTTTTTTTCTGATACAAATATTATCCAAACTGTTTCGAACTGAGCAGTTTATATTTAAAATTAATTGCTTTTTCATACAGTATTGGGCGTGTATTTGTTAATTTTTGTCGACATCGCTTATTTAATTAATGAGCGTACATTATATACGTATAATTAGGACCTTCCGATTTTAGAGTTCCGTACCTCAAAGGGTGAAACGGAACCATCGACCTACAATCCTAAAATTGGTACGGAAGCCTCGGTGGCTGAGTACGACTCGCACATAACCGTTTTCATTTTGAATGTAACCCAACGCCCTTATCGCTTTGAGGTCATTTCTGACTAGATTACACTATAAATTATATAATAAATAGCTATAATAATCTATTTTAAAATAGAAGCTTCAAGAATTGAAACAATGTAAAGCAAAATATAAATTTAAATTCCTTTATATCATTAGTTCCTCAATTTCATTTTAAATTGTAATATTTGATGAAAAAAAAATATATCTGAAAAACCCATTAATGCAAGTAATTCTAAGCGTTTAAAGAAGACTAAAAGATATAAATTTAGAGTCACTCTTACGGCTTCGCCCGCTTGAACTTATGTACTGATCTGAATTACTGTCGTGTCGCGTATTATTAATATATCATTTTAAAGACAAAAATCTAAAAAAATATAAAACTAAAGTTTCAAGCAATTAAATATAATTGTTTATCGTAGCAATTTCGTTGAGTAAAAAACTTTTCAGAGATATAATGTTTTTGTTTACGAACCAAACACTGATTGTTAAGAGGAGTTTGTCAATGTAATAAAAATAATAAAAAAGAGAGAGATTAAATTTAAACCGGTCGACCCGTTTCTGAGTTAAGCGTGCAACAACCGCAAAAACAAACATATATATAATTTTGGATTCTATAACATTTATCAAATATCTCCGATATACAGTCAACACCTCCAATTTAGCTCTGGATGTTGTATGTATGACTGAGACCAAGCGAAAGGGCAATGACACGAACGATTTAACGGGCAGCCAGTTCGTTGTCTGGGCCAGCGTACCAGAGAGAAAGTTTCACTCGAGGTCGTTTGGAGGTAGGAATATGAAATTGTGGGTTCGATTCCCACTCGTGGAAGTAATATATTTATATACGTTTATATTTACATTTTATTCGCTCTGGTGTCGAGGCAAAGCGCGGCGTTGAGTTCTGCCACTCAACACGCAATGCCTCCAGAATTCGGTAGAAAGTAGGGAACGGTCTTAACACCGAGGTTCCCTCTGCCTACTCTGGTGTGTGCGGGATACAGCGTGAAGCTGAAAGAAAAAAAAACAATCTAGGTATATGGCTCTTAGAGCACAGAAAAAACAAGCTTCTAAGTCAACATATTCAAAGACTTTTTCAAATCTATCCATCAAAAGAGAGGGAGAGGAACTTTTAAGTGAAAGAATTGGTAGGGAATCCACGGTGGGCGCGTCCGACTCGCATTTGATTGGTTTTAAATTATTATTATTATTATTATTATTTTATATATAATTTATTAGCAACCTTCAAAAAATTTGAAAAACAACAAAATCTGGTTCTTGCGAACCTCTACAATCCTGTTTCTCAAAGTGAACGACCGTGACATTGGAAAATAATATTTTTCGATACGTAACATGCTACGTAATATGCTTTGCTCACTTATGGCTTGACCGTAGCAGGAAGAACTATTGTTACAATTGTTTTTATTAAAATATTTTTTATATATTATAATTATTTAATTCCGCTTGAAGTGTGGAGTGTCTTGACCCTAGGTTCCCAAGTTCCCTTTACCTACCCTGCTATCTGTGTAAAGCTAGACAAATTCAAAGAATATAAGCATTTACTTTATATTATTATACCATTTCTTCGCTGTGGTAAACAAGGTTAGTCACACTTAGCTAACGCCGTTTAAATTTGTAACGAATATTTTACGATCCTTTTTGATTAAAAAAAAATAGAAATTACATAAAAAAATTCTATGATTATTTTCTATGATAGATTTTTTATAAACTTTTCAACAGAACTCTTAAACGATTCATATCAATCACAACTAGAACTGCGCGCGTTACAAAATAATCACTCGTATAATAATATGTTATTCTTAGAATAACATATAATTTGAAAAATATTATGAGAATAATTACCATCGACACTATCTATAGTGGTGCAATAAAAATAAAACTATTAATTCTGCCACAGTTAGATTACCCTAATGTATGTTATCCTGATGCTAATGAGGAGATTCTCGCCAAACTTGGCCGACTTCAAAATATGTGTATTCGTTTTATCTGCGGTACATTTGTATGTAGATTTATAATTATTAACTTAATATTTAAATACCGCACCCGGATCGTTTCACTTAACATCGCCTACATTCAAGGGTTTCTGTTATAGATCTCTATTAGAGATAAGTTATCCGTTGTAAACATTCTTTCTGTTTTTTTATGTTTTCTTGTGTGGTACATAAATAAATAAATAAATTTTCACACATTAACCTGACATCAATAAGTTAAACCTAACATGTTTTCCTTTTATTATTCCTTTTATCTTATATAATACGAGTAATATTCAAAAAACATAGCGTGTCTGCTATAATAATTGATTCCCTCGAATGGGGACCGCACCCACAATCTTGGTGTTAAAGTTGCACCACTGCGCCACGACGGCCTCACCATTGCTATATATTTGTATACATATTTGTATACATCTATTTTTATAGAAATTTTTATTTTTCCGTATAAAGTATAAAGATCTTTATACACGTTGTAAGCATTTGCTTTGTTATTTATTATAAGAATACCAAGGCCGTCGTGATACCGGCTCTGACTATTTGACACTATGGTTGTCGGTTCGATTCCCATTCGGGGGATTGATATTTAAATTTATTGTCATTTCCCCGCTCTGTTAGAGAATGAACGGTGTTGAGTTCTGCAACTCAACATTCAATCTTTCGAAGATTGAATGTTGAGTTCAAACGCGAAAACGCGAAAAAATGCGAAGTATCTGTAATGATATATATTAGATGTAGAAGAAAACAAAAAAAAACCATCAACCCAAACATTTACATTTACATTACATATTACATACATTCTTTTAATTAAACTTTTATCATTTAATTACGTTAATAAAGATGTTATCAAAAGTAACTTTTTTAGTTAACCGTGTTTTTTAGTAACTGCAATAAACGTTATCACGATAAAATAAGTTTTTTTTTATTTTATTCGTAAATTTACTGAAAATATTTTTGAAGTAATCTAAATTGATAATTTTATACGTATACGTACAAGGTACGGTGTCCCATTATGCGAGAAAACATACAGAGGGAACCTAGTGTTGAGGCACTCCGTTTTCCATTTTCCGCGAATTATGGAGGCATTGCGTGATAGCGGAACTCAAGCGGAATTCATTTCCTCAAATGGGGATCAAATCCACAATCAGTCACATCTACGATGGGGTACGAAGTGTCTTAACACTAGGTTCTCTGTGTCAACTCTGCTTTGTGCGGGTTACAGTGTGAGGCGGATTTACTTATATTTATGAAGAAATGTTAAAACAAATTTCTATATCCATTCCACTTTGACTTCGAGGAACTCCTCGAAGTCTAGTCTAGGTCAAGGTCGTAAAGAAACGTCGGCCTATCGATATTTATATTAATTCATAAATGTATAGACATATCATTGTTAATGAATCTTAACAATTCATCGATTAAATAAATATTCACGTTATTTTGTCAAATAACTATTTTTAAATATTAACTTTAATAGAAGCAAAAAGATACAAACGAACAGACAAATTTCTTTTGCATTAAAATATATATATTAAGGCGGATGTCTTATGATAATTTTTTGACAACTTGATATTGACTAATAGAATAAAAAAAAATTATCTGATCTTCATTCAGGATGTAAACACTGCAGATCGTGCAATAAATACGTAACTGTTTTTACTTTGAATCGATCCTTCACGAGGGAATTACCATAAATTTCCGCTAATTCATTTCAACTATATTTATAAATCTAAATTTGCTTTCAATATTTATTTCTTATTACATTAATTATTTATCTAAATGGAAAAAAAATACCTCCATGTGTTCCACACACAGAATACGGACAGAGTTTTAAGACAGAATTGCCGATGAAAGACCAATTCTGAAGAAAATACCGTACATCAGTGGCGGAATTCAACATCGGTATATACAGGAAATAGGTTCGTAATGTAAAGCCAAAACGGTTAAATGTTTAATATCCAATTTAATTTCAAAACATTAAATAATTGAAATGTTTTAAATAAAGATAACGAAGTAGAAAATAATTCATGAATTAATGAATCGTATTCTTTTCCCGTAATATAATATTATATTATTTATCTTATATAAAACACGATATTTAAAAATTAAGACCTTGACAGTAACCTAATAGGCCAAGATCCCAGAGTCGTCAGACCTACGTCATTTTAGCAAAGCTGAAATTTTGATGATTATTATTAGTCAAATATGTAGTTAGGACAGTATGCCTACTCACTTACTTGAAAAGGGGGCA
The DNA here is from genome assembly GCA_037355905.1 of Heliconius aoede. Taxonomy (NCBI): domain Eukaryota; kingdom Metazoa; phylum Arthropoda; class Insecta; order Lepidoptera; family Nymphalidae; genus Heliconius; species Heliconius aoede. The sequence continues at coordinate 233,590 of JBAIZZ010000364.1, read as the reverse complement.
CTTTCATAGGTCCAAATAACGGTATATATCTTTCTGGAAAGATGATGCCATCGGTTTGGTCTGGGTGCTTATGAGGGGTTTTGAAATAGTTTGTAAATAATATGTTTAAAATTAATTGTATAGTTTAATGTAATTCGCCCCAATTTAAAAATCGCCTGGCAGGAGTAAAAGCCCACTCAAAGGGACTGGTAATAACATATTTTTTACATTATTCTTTAAAACATAAAAAAGAGCCTTTCTACTTTAACATAGCTGGACGTGCACCTTAAGTTCTCTCTCTATCTATGAAAGGTCTCCACTTTCAAGTTAGAGAGTATGCATATAATCTTAACTACATATTAGACTGTTAATCCTCAAAATTTCAGCTTTCCTAAAATTTCCTAAAACGTAGGTCTGGGAGCCCTAGGATCTCAATCTATAACAACAAATGGTTCAAATTATACGGTTTTTATATAAGCTAAGCGTTTTCACATTGACTGTTTACCTAAATATATATTTAAGCTTAAAAATATATCTAAAATTGACATGAAGAGCATATTTTAATGTTAGAAATCGTAATTAAACACGTGGATGCTGGATACGAACAACTTTATTATAATCATTAAAATGCTTTTTAAATGTTAGCTTTAATATATAATATAAGAACACTTACTTAAGTTATACCACTACAGTATATCATTTTTTTTTTGTACAAAAATAGATTTAATAATCCAAATTAATGAATATTACATAGAATAGATAAATATTGTTTTATTATTTAATTTTACAAATTTTGTTTGTCCGTCCAGTGGATCTAACTAATACAAATGATACTATAGCTACAGTATATCTAAGCTTTATATATAAAAAATATAGCATAACATTATCAAAATACACATAACAGTTTATATGAAAGACCTGTGGGCGCGGCGCGGTTCGCGTGTGACCTTTCTATTGCACGTCACGCGACTTCGATGCCTCCAAGAGCTATTTCAGGGTCAGAATTGATATTTTGCTAATAATCATCAGATACAGCATGAAAATTATAAAAATAATAGCATAATAGATAAGTACATGAGTATCCGTTACAAATATGAAAATTCACTAATTAATATTAGTAGTTTGAATAATTATAAATACTTTATTTATTATTATTATAAGCATCACGCTGTATCCTACACATAGCAGAGTAATCTAGTGTTTATATTAGAACACTCCGTTCCCCAGTCTCCACCTTCCGCCAAAATCTTGATTCATTGTGTGTTGATTGGATGGTGGTTACCAGAATGGGGTAATCAAAATATTAAATATTTCATTACCCCTAGTGGGACTTGAACCTACATATTATAAATTTATAACATAATTTTTTATAACATAATTACAAAATATTAAATTTATAAAATACAACAATAGTTGCTATAGTTATTCAATAATTTATCGCGTCGTATTAATAGACTGACCATAGCAAAGTGGTTTTTGTAACCACAACTCTAATCACTCCATCGGTGTCAAGCTAATTACCGATCAAACCATACGATTATATTATAGCCGTTCATTCCATAGGTATTTTCAATCTTTATAAGTGGAATTTAAAGTTTATATATGAATTTAAAAAATTACAGTAAGCTCATAAATTTAAAGTTTACATATTCTAAATAATATTAAATTAAATAATTCCATAGAAGGCCAGATGACGTTAGTCGAGACGTCATGTGTTCGGCTCTCTCGCAAAATTTCTGATGGTTGGTGTAGGTCTTGTATGATGCTTTATCTCGAGATTAAGTGATTAGAAATAATTTGTATTTTTTTAAATTTGTGTATAATATGTAATAAAGCTATTATCCAAAAAAAAAACAATTTTGATTCAATATTTTTTATATATATGTCTGACTTATGGATATTTTATGATATAAAAAATAAAATAAAAAAATATCTTGTAATGTAAAATACAATGACAGAGATAAAATAATTTTAAAATTGTTTCTTTGTGTTTTAATATATGAATAAGTATAGGTGCTGAAAAACACGGTTATTTTGAAATTACAGACAAACAATTAAATTTTATTTATATGTAGATAAGGAAGTATAATAACAGTTTAGTCATCATTTAAATTGTGTATAATGAAAATTTAAAAGAAAAATAAAATTTTCTACTTTTTATACCGTTTAAATAGAAGCTTTTTCTTAAAATAAATATTTTTTATTTTTAATTTCGTAAATACTCATAAATAATATTTAATTAAAAAAGCGGGCTCAACCCCCCGGGGGCCGCTTATGCAATTATTTATTATTATTATTTTTATGGTAACTTTTCTTTAATATTTAATTTCAATATATTAAATAGCCATACGTATATCCGTGACCTAGACCGTTGAGCAGCCGTTCTAGTTTCGATTTTTATAGATATTTTTTATTTTTTACATACTTTAAATATATTAATATTTAGTAATATTATTCGTTATTTATTATATTCATATCAGTGTCCATGTGTTATATGTATGTACACGGCAGTGTAATGAGATAGAAAATAGAACATTTTGTCCATTTATAATAAAAAAGTACATGTTATTTGAACATATTATTTGAATGGGGCTACCCATGCAAGATATGAAAGAAATCGTTTCGTTCCCCACTTTCTACCGAATTCTGGAGGCATTGCGTGTTGAGTGGCAGAACTCTTCGCCGCGCTTTTACCTCGGTGCCTGAGCGAAGAAATGGAAATATAAACGTAAATAAATATTTCACTTCCTCGAGTGGGGATCGAACCCACAACGATTGCGTTACAGTCACACCCTTGTGTCGCTGAGCCACGACTAGCCTCATATTAATGACTTATATTAATTAACTTTAAATAATTTATATATTATATTTAAATAATTTATATATAAATTATTCGCTTAATAACAAATCTAAAAAGCAAATAACAAACAACCTTTTGAATATTAATTTTTATAACTCAGTTTCCCGCTACCGCACGCGACGCGTACACTTTCAGCAATTTTAATTTATCGCTGGAGTTAATATCATTTGGTTTTCTTTAATGAAGGATAAATTAATGGTCGATAATAATTAGTCTTCGATCATTGTTTATTTGTTTCAACACTGATTCAAAATTATATTGTTAATAATAATTCAAGGTTTCATTTTTTTTTTTCAATTTTTTTGTCGGTTATTTATAGAGATAAGTAACAGTTAACAATAAATTATTCACTAATCAAACCAACATCAGAATTTGAACGTAGCGGGATTGGAACTCACATCTATTGGAGAGTTTTTAGTGGTCAGTAGAGTAAGATTTTCTAAAAACATATTCTTCTTTTCCGAGTAGGATAACACTTAAAAATGTCAAAAATCATAATATGTGTAAGTCAAAGATAATCTTTAAATAAATGTACATCAATCAACCTCCCAATTTCTTATTCTTATTCTATCACCGGATGGTAAAAAAAATAAGTCCATAAAAAAAATAGATTATAAAAGTTTTCATATTCTACTGTACATCTACTGGAAATAACCTTTATATTGGATTACACAGCGAATAAAGCTAACAAACTTATGTTTGCGGCGTATACACTCACTATGTGTGATATTAAAACTATAAATATAAGTTTGTAATAACTTTTTTCTATGAAATAAAATATTATAATACATTATTAATATAACCTTCATTATTTCACTATTCGGATTTTTTTATATCATACCAAATCTCGTGAGTTTGGATCTGTTTAAAATATTTAAAGGAATAGAGAGACTAACTAAATATTTAAAGAAGATAATTCTTAGTACTTTCAATATATACAAAAAGTCTCTTATTTTTATTTGATATCATTGTTAGTTAATATTTTTTTACTGGTCACGTTAGGCTGAATCATTGATCCCTAATAAATAAGGTAGTTATTTTTTTATCTTCACGCTGTATATGTAGGTAGGCTCTATGTAGCCTGTAGCTCGTCCATAGAAACACTCCGTTCCCCACAGTCCGCCGCTTACCACAAGCATTGCGTGTTGAGTAGCAGAACTTAATGTCACGCCTCCTTATTAAAGCGAGGAAATGAAAATCTTAAATATCTTATTTCTTCGAGTAAGAACTGAACCCACAACGTGCGCCGTTACTCACCTGCGATGACTTACCTTCACAACTAATATATTTTTACCTTTACCTTGTCTGAGGACACATGTATTGTCAAGGTCTACCTACTATGTAGCAGATATCCGTTAACAGAGTAACTATGTGGTTACGTACGCAGACAGAACGCCACACTTAATTATACTTAAATACATTGAAAATTTATCATCTTCATCAACTACAATAATATATATATATATATATATATATATATATATATATATATATAGATATATATATTATAATGAGCGTAATATATTACTATAGAATCATCAATTCTAATTAAATAAAACAGAAATATATGTAAAATAATTGTGAACATAAAATATATAATTAATATTCTAATTATTCCATCATGACGAAAACATTTTAATTAATAACCCCCCCTGGAACCTACACCGGTGGTCGCAAGTCCCAGAGTCAGTCCATTCTTCTCATCATCTATAAGGTAAGATAACATCACTTATAACATCTGACCATACACATAACCATACACTTTTGATGTTTTTTCGATATGACTCCCCTTTTATTATTCATTCAGTCCATTATTTTAGTAATTTATCATTATATTCCCGATCATTTTTCTAAAAAGCAAAAAATTTTTGCATGACCTTCATATTGTATCAATAGTATAACATAGTATATCATCATACATGCAATGTTGTCCATTCGTGGCGCAGAGGCACAAGCGTTCAACTGTAACCGCGTTAGAATTCAGGATCGATTTTCACTGGAGTTGAAAGTTGAGAATTGAGAATTGGACGCTGAGTTCTGCCACTCTACGAATTCGGTGGAAAGTGGGGAACTGAAGTGTCTTAATGGGAACGGAGAGTATTGACACTAAGATCTCAGGTTCCCTTTGTACGTAACGGGGTCTCCGCCATGTGTAATGAAATGCCAAATGAATGGAAAAGTATAATGCCGTCTTAAATTTAATTCTTAAAAACAAGTTATTTGGCCTTCTCATTGTTTTTTTAGATATCTCAATAGTTTTGTTCTGATATGGATATTAATTCTTAAACATATATAATAGTTCACGATTTTCGTAGTTATTGTTTTTAAGGAATAGTATATTACATAAAATTTAAGAAATAGGAACACACAACTTATGTGTATGTCGAAAAGTTATTTTACATGCAATAAAATTGCATTCATTTAGTATGAAATTCTCAAATTAATAAAGTACGAACAAGTATTAGTGATAAAAAATATAAATCTTAGATTAAACAACCATTTACTTATTGACAAACGAAATGAAAAAAATATAAAATAATTTATTACTATATTTAAAAAATGAAAAAAATAAACCAATTCTAAATCTAACGAGGCAAAAGGCATAAAAATCAACGAATGCAGTGAATAATTACTGCACAGACGACCTTTTACGTCATACATAGGATATATATACATAGGATAGGACATACTCAACTCATTTAAAATTCAAATTAAAACAGCATTTCCTGTGATATAGCATAGTACCCTTGATATTTGCATCGATTTTTAACCTAATCACTGACCGAGAAAAATCTGCCGTCCAAAAAATAATAATTAAAAACATATACACATATAAGGAAAAAGTATTAGCCTGTCAAATGATAGGAAAAATATTAATATAATATATATCTATCGTACTTACTTATTTTAAGTTACAAGCTTGAAGCAGTACATTGATTTGAACGACTTCAAGAATGTATATTTTTGCATCGCACACAGATTTCTTTTAGGTTATATCATCTTCTATCTATCAGTTTCTATATAAAAGGTTTTATGTGATTACATTTACATATATAGTAACGCCAAATTAAAAATATTTTGAATAAGTATGAACTGTCGTATGTGGTATAAAAAATACCAAAAAACTATATCGTGTATATATCATTTTTATAAATGAAATTACCAAAATCCTATCTTGTCATTACCATCTCTACGCTGACAATATACAGCTATATAGTCATGCAGTTTTTGAAGACTTGAACACCTCGTTTCTGAACATCAACTCATATCAGTGAGTGGGCGACTTTGTTTGGCCTTAACCCCTTCAAATTAACCCCTCCAAATCTCAATCTCAATCTCTATTAATTTGAAATAGACAATTACGTGCCAGAGAAGAATACCTTACCTTGCATAAAACCGAACGGGACTCTGATTCAGCAAGAAATTTAGGACTCCCAAGAGAAAGACCAGTACGCTACTGTGTCACTCTAAGAAACCTTGAGTTCCCCATATTCAATACCTGTTTCTATGAGAAATCCTTCACAGTTCAGCCAACGCGCTTACGGAACTCACTTCCTGACTCTATAATGGCGGACAATCCGTCTCTTAACACTTTTAAAATCAGACTAAAACAACGTTTTCTTAATCTCGATTAGAATTTTTAGTACTTCGCTTTGTCTTTTATTATTTTAATTTATAAAATCCTTCTTTATTATTTTAATTTTGTTTTATTTTTTTAACTATGTTATAGTATATATGTATAATTTGTGTATTTATATAAGTATAGTGTTTATATATTTATGTAGGTATAGTTATATTGACTAATATTAAGTACATTTGTATGTAGATTTATCATTATTAACTTAATATTTAAGTACAGCACCCGAAAAGTTTCACTTAACATCTACAATCAAAGGTTTTTGGTAGAGATCTCTATTAGAGATAAGTTATCCGTCATACACATTCTTTCTGTTTTTATATATTTTCTGTACTTTCTTTCTTGTGTGGTACATGAATAAATGAAAAAAAAGACACGATATTTATTATTGGGGTTTTATTTTAATTATTATCTTAAAATATATATATATGTATTTTGTTCAAATTCTTTTTTAAAAAAAAGAGTGCCCAAAAAGGCGATCATTTCTCTATGAGTAAATAAATAAAAGTCGAAGTCCGTTATTTAATCATTACATCGTTCATTCAAATTAAGGAATATTACAATAAAAAATAAATAAAAAATTTCAAACCGATTTTAAATATTACGCTTACTTACGCTTAATATTACATCATTTATATGAACAGCAGCGGCCCGCGCTCGCGTCTCATCCCTTAAATCGGCTAACCCGTTTCTGAGATTAGCGTCGACAGACAAAAAAACCAAAAGAAAGACTTATAATATATATAATATAAAGATTTTTTTTAAAATCAATGTTTCGGGTTCTCTTACATACATATTCAATGACATTTTTTTTATATTTCTTCCGTGTACAGACAACGATGAGTTACGATTTTATTATAAGTAAAGATGTTTTGTATTTTTTTTTTATAATTTAATATCCTAAGATTTGAATAATTATCACTGTAGAAATTCTTAAATGCAAATATTATTTATTAAATCAAAAACGTAGTTCCGTGCATTGATTAAACAAATACAAGTTTTAGCGGGCGAAGCCGCGAGTTGGTGGCTAGTAAGGTGTTATTAGAATATAATATGTAAATAAACCATGACATTGTATTGCGGTTACCATTCCAGTCACGACTCTTTTCCGACATGAAAATTATCCGTACTTTAGATGTAATTACAACTAATATAGAATTCAGCTAGAGTTTCTTAGATTATTTTCCCGAAAAATATTGATATTTAAAACATTAACATTTTGTTTGTCCTTTTAACTTATAACCAGCCGTATATTTAACAATAGAATTGTTGTTAAATCATTCGTTTGAGGAAAAATCTAAATGGAAATCGGATCATAACTATATTATTATAAAATAATTAGATCTAGTTTCGACGGGCTTATCATGGTTATTATAGTTTAATTATATCTTACGATTCGTTGCATGAATCATGGCATCAATGTGTATAGGAAAATGTCAATTTATACCATACTAAATGTATACAAGGTTTTTTAAGTGCAGATAGTGTTCCACAAAGAAAACCACCTGTAACTTATTTTAATTCTTTCAAGTTATTTGTAATAGATATGTATTGAAATTTTAAAAGAAATATCCGAGATTAGTCTATAGTTCCCGGTCGGCCTGTAAAACATCATATATCTGTATTTAATAAAATTTATGACATTTTTAAAGCACTACGGACATACTTTAATAGAATGCGTTATATAAACTAACATAAATATTTTAACTAATTATATTGACCTCGTTGTAATTATTATTTTTCTACATAATTTTGTGTCATATAATATTATTTGTGGAATTAAATATTACAATATTATCTAAGTAAATTTTTTAAGGTTTAAATAAATTGTAAAAAAAAAGGCACCAAAATAGAAGGAGTAACCTCAAAGGCCTCAAACCTCATTAGTGGAATATTAGTCCTGTTCTCAGCAATGGGCGTTTAAACTACGGACTAGGCTCGAGACACTCCGTCTCAGCTTTCCAGCAGCCTGTACGCGCTTTGCCGCTTTTACCACAGCAGAGAAATGAAAATATAAAATGTTTGAAGCCTTCGAATAAGAATATAAGCACCAACTGACGTACTCTTGCACAGCACCAGCTTCTTTTTAACATGATTTGTTTTATTTTTATTCTTTTTACGCAAATCTCGTCTAGTCTTGTGCGCCCCGATGCTTCAATGATAATGACATCCTTATTCTCTTAATTATTAAAAAAAATCACGACACGATCTAGAAAACGATGGTTTTTACGTAAAGTGTCAAAAGTGAAAAGTCGCAATTGTAGTCAATGCTCTTTTAAAGTAAGTTCTAAGTCCTCTGTGTCCCCGACACCAGCGGAGATACGAAAATATATATCATTCTATTTTTCGAGTAAGAATTGAACTCATAATCTAGCGCGTTCAGAATCACACGCTTGTGCGCCTGCGCCACGGCTGGCCTCTCTAACGTCATGTATTTATTAAAGCGAATGGGGCATTTCTAGCGTTGTATACAAAATACAATAATCTCATATATAATTTAAACTTTTAACAATTTTTAAATAAAACTCAGATATTCACTTTACTCTTCATATGCGTAGCCATTTTTTTAAATTGTTTAAACAATATAAATTTACATAAAAAAAATTATATAAATTTTAACATTCATTTTAATATTTTTTTTCCTTGTCAACTTCACTTTTTGAGCCTTTCACAAAAATGTAATTACAGTCAATGACACCACTTATTTCTTTTGTTAATGGCGAGGCACAGGTCAATGATATAAAAAATCGAGGCGTAGGGGCACAAGCGTGTGGCCGTAAGCGCAACAGGTTGCGAATTCGATTCTCACTCGAGGTAATGAAATACGGAACGGACCAACGCTATTCTTTGCTCTGACGTCAGAGCAATGGGTAGCGTTGAGATCCGCCACTCGACACGCAATGTCTCTAGATTTCGGTGAAAAGCAGGAAGTGGATTGGCTACATTCGGGATACAGCGTGAATCTGTAAAAATTATATACAGGATGTAACGTGATAGACAAATCAACGGTTGTCTACGGGGAGATGACCTCAGTTCCTATCCATTTCACCCGCATGTATATTCAGGGATTTTCGGTGGTCCAGCAGATTTTTGGGAATTTATAAGATTTAAAATATGGAAATATTTGTACTCTACTGTAATAAATGAAAATGATAATAAATGCAAACACTTATGTAATATGAATAATTAAAACAGTCGGATCACTGAAATGGATAGGTGCTGATGTCCTCTGCACAAAGACAACCGTTGATCTGTCGATTGCGTTAAACTCTGTATATAAACACTCGTACATGAGTATATACGGAATTATCTTATACAAAAGACCAACATTTTTCATCCCGCGACAGTAAACGCGGCAGGTTAACGGTTCGAGTCTCAGTGGAAGAATTTCCTTGCTGATAACGAGGCAAAACCGGTGATTAGTTCCGTCACTCAATACCGTAATGCCTCCGGAAATGGAAATTAGGGTACAAAAGTGTCTTAGTTGGAACTTAACACTAGATTCCCAAGTTCCCCTACTATGTGGGGGATAAAGCGTGAAGAATATTTAACATATAGAATAACGAGCTTATATCTGTGAGTATACGCGTGATGAGAAGCATGACATGCGGATATCGTGGTTTTTTTATAGACATTGATGTGCTCTACAATACTGTATGACATTGTTTTGTTCTATCATCAATATCAGATTTGTTACGACAATTTATTTCACACCTTGGGTTACATCAATGCATTTTTATTAGGGATCCCTATTTTTTTTAAACGTTCATATGGCTCAGTAAGGATGCAACTTGGTAACGGTGAAAGAATTTTTGAAATCGGTCCTGTAAATTTTGTGTGAAATGAACACAAGCACACATAGAAAAATACAAATCTTTCCTCTTTATAATATAGATAGCATGTTAAGCCCAATATTTTTGAACATTATTAACGTTGTCACACTGACACATTTTTACATATAATTAATATATTATATAAACATTAAATTAGCTCGCTCTTTCAAATATTCAACTTTGAAATATTATATGTGTATTGTAAGATTAGACCCCATATATTATAAAATGGTAGATATTTTTAATGGTAGCTACCGCGCGGATATGAAAGGCCGCTAGTGAGATAAATAATACGTAACATTACAATAAGTAATTGAATATACAAATATTGAATTACATGACATGTTTTTTTTGTCATGTTATTGAAAATTTTATTGTGTTTTAAACAATGCCTTTAATTTTAGTGTTCATTTCTAGTTCGATTTCAATTTGTGTTTTTTTTATTGCTATTTTATATTATTATGTATAAATAAGTACGTATGTAAGTTGTAAATTACAGTTTTTTATAAAATAATTAAATAATCTAAAATAATTTCTTATTAAAATATGCATTGAGAACATTTTCTGTCAGAATATGTTTTTAATGCATATTTTTTTTAAATTTACATATGGGACAGCGATATAATGGCGATGAAAACGCACGTAGCATGAAAACACAAGTATATAAACAGAAATAATACATATAATATTCAATTAGATTCTCCAATGCGATTGCAAACTCAATCTATTTATTTAAAACATAATTTATTATTATATTGATATGGTCAACGCACTGACCACTTTTTTTGAATCTTGGTGGCTCCCAGGCCCACGTTATTTTCACAACGATGATTAGTAGGCGCTGTCAGAGGTAGCGCAAAATAAAGGTACATATCTATCCGGGTAAATGATCGAGTCTGTAGACAATATATGTAAAATTAAAGTATAACGTACTCATTTAGTTATATTTCTATAATAATGATCTTCCATATTACACAAACGCATGATGTGATGACTCGATTCCCACTTGGAGGACTTATATATTTTCATTTCCCCGCTCCGGTAAGACCAAAACGCGGCAACATGCAATGTCTCTTGATTTCTTGATCTGATTGAATGTAGATGGAAATTTTTCTCCTTGCATTATTATATGTTTGATAAAGCGTGAACCATACATTGGTAATACTAATGACAATTATTAACTAATTAGTATTTTATGGTGCACCACAGTAATTGCAATGGGCATGACATTTAATGAATAATGAAATATTTACATAATATATCAGTATATGCGGGATACAGCGTGAAGCTGATTTAATTTTAATTTTATATAGGTAAGCAATTTTAACATGATAAACATGTTCATACTGAGTGTAGTATTAAATTTACGAATAAAAATATTGCCTTATAAGGATTTAGTATCTATAAACTAATTAAACAGGCAGCTCCATTATTCTTCTTTTTCCCATATATCAGTATAGACATACACAGAAGAAACTCTTTAAATTTTTGATACATGCGTCTTGAGTTATAGTCCATAAAGCGCGGTGAGGTTGTTTGAACACCGCGCTTTATCTCAGAGAGAATAAATGAAAATTATTTAAATATAATGATTCTCCTAATTGAGTATCGGATCTATGTCTATATAATATTGTTTTTTCAATGTTAACATTATACATATTAAGAAATTTCACCTCTACATGTGACAATGACACGTTTTCACAAAAAGACAGAATTATTATACATATATAAAAACATAAAACATAAAACATAATGAATTGTGAAAATTAAATCACTTCTTCTCCATTATAAAATCTTTTGGTTTTTGTTATTAGTAACAAATTAAGATTACCCTATACAATAAGTACAATACTTTCCTGTAAAATACTATGAACAACCATTATTATTATTCTTATAAGCAACTCAACACGCGATGCCTTCAGAATTATAGCTTATAGCTAGCGGGATACACCGTGAAGCTGTCACGGTGTATCCCGCACACAGAGGGTTCCTCCGTTCCCCACTTTCCGCCGAAGCCTCTCGAGATATTGCGTTTTAAGTAGCAGAACTCAACGCCGTCCTTTTATCAATATTGATGAACAGTGATTCCTTCCCCCAAGTGGTTGTCGAACCCACAGCCGTCGTGTGATAGTCACACACTTGAGATCCACTTCTACGACGACTTTAGACACTTCAGAAGACATATATTATGTTATGTAAATAAAACCAAATTATTCTTACCTATCACACTGTATTCCGTTTCTATTAAATAGCCAAACCTATTAAACTTCTGATAATAAAATCTCAAGCTCTCCTGACCTCAAAGTATTAAAACTAATTAGTTTTATATATAGATTAGATTTTTTCAAAAACATTTTAAAATAGGATGTTTGTGATTAATTTACATATTGCCTTTGGCCAATCATTCGAGGCCAGTCAAAGAGCAGAAGCGCAAGCGTGTGACTGTGAGACGCGACAGGTGGTTGGTTCGATTCCCAGTCGAGGATATGAAATGTTGTTTCTTCGCTCTGGTGTCAAAACGCCGCCATAATATGGCGGAAAACGGGAAACGGGGTGTCTACATGCGGGACACAGCCTGCTTACTGCATACTGCATAAAGCATAATTATTTTTAGTTACACCGTCCATTCGTATACATTTTTTTATATACTCTAAGAAAAAAAAGAACAACATTATAAAAAATCCTTTTTATCTATCTCGCAAAGGCCGACGAAAAATTTGACGACAAAAAAGAAAGAATATGAAAAACCAGAAACGACAAAATAATTTACGATTTTATGTTATTACATATATCAAAACATAAATAAAAAAAATTGGTTGATTCAAAATCAAAATGTAAATTAAGCTTTTCCTACTTCTACTTTGTGAAGTTGACCTTGATGTATCTATCAATTATTATATAGAGTGTTCAAAAATGGAAATATAACAAAATAAATATCCTTAGCTAATATGCTTGACCAAAATGAAAACATCTTTAAAATAACTTTATTAAATACCTGGTTTATGCTCAGTATGATTCAATATAAGCGACCCATGTATTTCTCTCATGTGAGTTACATCGAAACGGTCAACGTGACGTAATATAGCCTATAAGCTAGGCCTTTCACGATAATCCGGCATGTGCGGATTTTCAAGGGATTGTGTATAGAGTGGCGGAACTCAAACGCCGCGCTTTCTCTTATGTCAGAGCGAATAAATTAAAATATTAATAAGAATAATTAATTTCCCCGAATAGTGCTCGGTGGTGCAAGCGTGTGTCTGTAACCCATAACCGCGTTTACAGACACACGCTTGTACCACTGAGCTACGACGGCCTCGTACGTTTCTTGTTATTAGTTTATGTTAAAAACGTACAATAATATAAATAATCTACAAAAATAATACATTTATTTCAGTAAATAATATGTAATAAATATAAATATTATGTTTTATATAAAAAATCGTATTGCATATAGATGACACGTGCAAGCAAATGAGGTTACTAGGAAATGCACATTGTATAAGATGCTTAAACACAAATGGTATAAGCTAGATTTTAAAGGATTCAATAGACAATGAAACAAAACTCTAATAAAAATACTATTTTTAATATTTTTAAAGTGATATTACGCACTTAGATAAGATAATTATCTTTTTCGAAGCAGGATATCCATACTTCTTTGACTTTCTTCGGCTTCCAAGTGACACCTGTTCAATTTATTTTATACGTATATAGCCGTGTGGTCCCGGTTTAGAATAGGATCACCCTGGTACTGTCGGTGTCGTAAGAGGCGACTAAAGTACGTGTGGTAGAGTCACGTCGCCAGTAATGGCAACACGCGTGGGCAGACTCGACCGGATTTAATACCACCCCCGGCATTTTAAACCAGCGTGAAGTAGTGGCCCTTGCCACTGCGTTTTGCATTAGGTAATGCCGGGCCCCGGTGCCCGTCATCTCCTTCTTTAAGGCTGGCAACGCACCTGTGGCTCCTCTGGTGTTGCATGGGGTTGTGGGCGGCGGTGATCACATACCATCAGGTGACCCGAACGCTCGTTTGCCTTGTCCTCTCCCATAAAAAAAAAAAAATAAAAAAATAAAAAAAAAAAAAAAAAAATACGTTTTAAATAAAAAATATTACTGAAGAAATGTTTCTCTTAAGGATATTTATTTATAAGAGTTAGTGCACTTTACTCCCTAACTGCTTTATATAATGCTAATACTTAGTATACAAATTAATAAGCCCGGAATAGGTTATTGAGACTAATTTAGCAGATCAATCAAAATGCACAATAATAAATCAATTGAAAGAAACTCGTAGAAGATCTATATGAAATATCAATACATACTAAACACATGATGATGCTTCAGATCTATTGCAATGTCACTATGAAGTGAATTTGTGCTTGAGGATATCTCTCTCTCAATCTCTATATCTCTCTCTACTACGATATAAATAACGCGAATAAATTTAGTAGGAAATCTAACAATTTTAATTAATATAAAATGCAATTTCTGTATCAGCAGCAGTCTATCTTGTATATAGCAGTGCAGACCTAGTATTAAGATGCTTCATTAGTTGTTTTTTTATGAAAATATTAAATATTTCATTTCCTCGAGTGGGAATCGAACCCATAACCTCTTAAGTTTACAGTCACACTCTTGTGCCCTTGCTCTAAGACTGGCCTCTAAACTAATCTAAGTAGAATATTTAATATATTTAATATTGAAATTATTCAACTTGAGAAAAGCTTAGGTTATTACTTAAATTTTGATGAACTAAGTAATTACTCTTAATTTCTAAAAAAATTATAAAGCACTATGAAAATTTTTCAGTGACAAGGTTAATATTATTTTACATCAGTCTGAAATTATTTTTATCAGATAATGGGTTTCTACTCACTTATAGTAAATAATCCTAAGATTATTCTTGCAATTTACATATTTATTTTTGATCTTGATAAGAAAAAGTTATCTTGACATAAAAAAATATTATTATTTATTGTTTAACATAAATAAAATCGAACTACTATTGTCTGAAGGAAACATTTTGTGTCTACAAAAAAAGAGAGAATATGAGAGTGTCTCGACACTTATTTCTTTTTGGTTTTTTTTTATTAGCCGCATATAGGAGAGCAAGTTAAGTGGACTTAATGAAAAAAAATATAATTTCCATTTAGTGACCATCGATGCCATAACGTAATCAGACTTTATCCCACTCATTACTCTCTCATTGGTCGCTCTGAAAGAAGTGTTTGAAACTCTTCATGTGAAACTCTTCTCGTTTCTTACAGCACGACCGCTTAATTATACAATACAAGAATTCTTACGGAAGTTACGATAATCTAACCCAATGTACTAAAACTTTCATACATACATATGAGATATATATATATATATATATATATATATATATATATATATATATATA
>JBAIZZ010000364.1:197361-217260 GCA_037355905.1 Heliconius aoede | reverse complement strand
CTATATTCTTACCTGAACTAATATTGTGGCCTTATATTATAATAGGCTCTATTTTTCTTAATTTTAAACATTTTTGAAACCTGGAGTGTTTAAATCTGTTAATTTGGATGGTAATATAATATTATACTTATGTTTCTTCAAAATTTAAAAGAAAACAGCAGATCTTATTATTTATTAAAATATTAAGAATACATGAAAATGGAAATACATTAGAGTTAAAATGCTAACTTCTTATTTTTCTATATAATAAATAACAATATTTAAAATTGATCTATATAATAAAAACATATTGTTTTATTTATTCTTACTCTTACTATTGTGATTACAAGAAAGCATAGTTTACAAAAAAGCAAACAATCAATTGGTACATAAAAAATTATGAATAATGATTAAGGAATGTCTATAACATATTAATAAAATAAACAAAAAGATAAATAAGGCTTTAGTGATCTAAAGCCAGTCATGTATTACAAAAATTTTATACATTATGTACAATCCAATTATATTTATTCACAAGTTATTACAAAAACATGTTTTAATTTTCTAATCAGCATTCATGTGGATCAATATTGCTTTATTCATTTCTTTATAAAATTGTATGAATATATGACTATATAGAATGACAAGAAGATAGCATGGTAACATTTCCTGCACATAATAGTTTAGCCGCAGCCGCATCCACCACCACCCATTGGTGGAGGTGAGGGTCCGGAGCTGGAAGGACCAAACCCACCAAACTTCCTAGATGGTGGTTTAGGAGGACTGAAATATATAAAAACACATTATAATTATTTTATTAACTTCACAATGCTGAACCGCGGCAATATATGTAATAAAATAGCATGGTATGCAGAGGCAGATAGAACTATAAGAAATTGATCAGCCACATACATAGTGGGTTACATAGTGTTCCCATGTATCACCTAATTTGATTTTTGAGACATTGTGAGTTACAGCAGAAGTCGAATGTCTTTCATCTGGTTACGTATTATTAGAGAGGATTATTAGGAAGGAAATCAAAAATATTTATTCTGCCAAGTAGGAGTCAAGCTTTACTACTTGCAGTCAGACATTGTGTCACTTCACCTCCTATTGTGCATAATAGATATATGTATGAAAAAGAAGTCGATTAAAATAGAGAAAGAGAATAATCACAATATTTAAAGTCAATAAATTAAATGTATACTCACCCACTGCCAGGTGGACGGAAATCTCTCACATACTTATCCCCATGCTTATTGTAATTTGGATTGATGAGGGTCTGAAATCTACAAGACGTAATTTAAATAAATAATATGGTTTCATATTTCATAAAACTGTGATGCAATAAACAAGACATAAATATATTCGAAACAAATTAAGTTTTAAACTACATAATGCTTTTTACTTACAGTAAGTAAATAAAGTTTAGTGCGCCCCAAAACCATCCAAAAATACTAAAAGGATTGCTCTCCACAACGGTGCCATCTAAAACAAGAAATGCATTAACACAGAAGTAAAAAATCCAAGGACAAAGTTTTATAAAAAAAATTAACTATCTTAAAATAACATCTAAATTATAAACTAGACTATTCCATAAAACGATAACTTTAAATAATTTTTCCTTTAATTAGGTACTAAACTTTTCAAGTCCGTACTCGATAACAAGTTCAGAGTCGATAACATCATCCTGAAAACCCACACAAATTGTGACGTGGCCTGCATTTAAAAAATTAGAAATTACCTCCTTTTACGTAAACCATTTTCTTATTTTTGATATTTGTTTAAATATGTGTAAAGTTCAAATCTTCAATAATTTCAAATAGAAAGAAGTAGAAAACAAAGCCAAAAACAACTATGATCACTCTTGATATTTGACAATCGAGACAAAATTTGTTTTTATTGTAAGTTGTTGAATGCTGACAGTGACAGTGATGTTTTATACTACAAACTTGCCATAAATGTTAAATAGTGAAGAAAAAATTAAACATGAACTCTTACAAATCTCCTTTATGTTTATTGTTTCAGCTGAAAACTACACGCCTTCCTCGATAGATAGATTTCCAAACAAATCATAAAGTTAAAAATAAATCAGGTATTTTAAGAAATTCTTAAAAATGGTATCTTTCGAATTAATATGTATCTTGAATAAAAACAGAACTAAATATTTTATAAAAATATTATAATGTTAGAATCCAGTCTTGTATCAACAATAACATCAGTTTTTCAATATGTTCCATAAGATTATAAAAAGTGTTACTTCAAATTTTACATGCGAAATTGTTTGAAATCAAGGCCAGTCGTAGCGCAAAGGCACAAAGTGTGATTGTAAAACTGACTGGTTGTGGACTCGACCCAAATTCGAGGAGATGAAATATTTATTTAATTTTATATTTTTTTGGTCTGGTGTCGAGTCTGATGTATTTTTTTTTTCAAATAAAATAGATTAACTTTTCTGGTTTTGTGTCTATTCACCCATTCTCTTTACCCCAGTAACCTATATTTTAAATGCAATTCGGATCATTGGTTTAGGTTCATATAGCCTAACTTGTTTTTTCAATATTTTTGAACATGTGTTTATGTTTATAATTATGACATATTTCTTGTTATATAAATTAAAAAAAATACAGATTGCAAAATCTCAATGTGGAATAAATTAAAAAATGATCAGCTAGCTTTAAATGATAATCGTACCATTTAACTTACATGTTATTAAATTATTATAAAACACTATTAAATATAAGTATTTAAATATTTTTTATTTTTATATACGAATATAATATATTTTTTAATTTTTATATAAGCTGGATAAATGAGCACTACGTCACACGTTCATAATTTTTTTTGCAATAAATTAACCAATATTTGATAAACATTTTCCTAAAATTGAATATTTTTAATATATAATATTAATTAATATTATTTGACAATTAGTAGATTATTGAACACATTATTAATTGCTATTGACGTCTTAATATAAGTGTTATGTTTATATCAATCTTTGTTTATCATCATAAATTTGTAGTCGATTTAAATTTTTCAAGATTATTTAAACATTTTATCTTTATTATTACCTAAGTATATATTAAAAGCAAACAATATAATCTTTAATCCATTACAAGAAGTGCTAAAATTCTTAACTATCAGTTAGTTATATAAGAATTAAATAACACAGTTATATACAAAATAAGAGTAGAGAGTAAGAGCTTAATAAGGAACAAGTATATTATTAAATAATATATAATGCCATTACATGGAATAAAATTAGTTACTTTTGATGCTACAAATACATTTTTAAAATTTCGTGTTCCTCCATGGGAATACTACGTTACAGTTGCGAGCAAATATGGCTTCCAAGGGAATGCTTGTGATGTAAAAGCTAAAATATTACAAACCTATAAGTATATGGACAAAGAACATCCAAATTTTGGCCGAGATACCATATCTTGGCAACAATGGTGGAGTACTATAGTCGAGAGGACCTTTCAAAGTGATCTAGATAAAGCGAAAATTCTTAAAATTTCTTCAAAACTTATTGAAGATTATAAAACAGCTAAATGTTGGGAAGTAGCCAAAGGAACAGAAAACTTAATGAAATATTTGAAGAAGTCTGAAATCACTATAGGGGTCATATCAAATTTTGACCCACGTCTACATGATGTTCTAAGAAATTTAGAGTTAAAATCATGGTTTGACTTTGTTTTAATATCTTATGATGTCGGTATCACTAAGCCGGATAAGAAAATTTTCAAATTAGGCGAAGGAAAATGCAAAACAAATGTTATTGCTTCACAATGCTTGCACATAGGAGATGATATCAAAAATGATTATGAAGGTGCTAAAGCAGCAGGATGGCATGCACTGCTTCTAGCGGATGAACATAGTAACTCACAAGCAAATTTAAATACATACTCTAGTTTAGAAGATATTCATAAAATATTGGAAAAAAATGATTTATATTTTCAATGAAAATATTTATACTTAGTATAGTGTAGCTAGTTTTAGCTTTTACATCAAAAAATTTATACAATAAATTTTTATTACATACTTTGTGTTTAGTGTTATGTAATTGAAAGTAAGTGAAATATATGTATTATTCTTATATGATTACTTTTATTTAATTTTTTAATATAAAAAACTTATCCATATAACCAAGCAATTGTTTACTCTAAAACACACTAATATAAATTTTATGTTTCTATTATTTCATTAGTATATTATTGAACTTGTGAAAGCTTTCTTTTATGATTATCACAGTAGAGAGATAATATAAAATACTGCCATTGTAATGACTAATACACTCTGATGCATGAGGTCACGGACTGGACTGGTTTTTTTACTTCCTAAAATTAGGACAATTTTTGAATAACATTAAATCTTAAATTGTGGGCACTATTGTGCTAAGTTTCTATTAGCTTATTATTTCCTGTTCCAAATACTATAATACTGAAATAACTACTATAATATATAATTAAATAATGCGCCCGTTTCAATATTTTACTGTGAACTCGTGAAGTATTATATAATTATTAATTATGTTTTTAATAATAACTAATACTATACTAATACTAAAATAATAATAGTAAAATGTTCATTTTAAAGAATTAATAAGTTTTTACAATCCTTAATTATTAGTAAATCGTTAAGTAATTTGAAAGCTACAATATTTATTATAAATTATTATGTAAAATTATTAAAATTTACATTTTGTTTTATTTACAAAAATAAAAACAAATACTTGTTTTTCTATATGGCAATGATGTATTCTATTTTTTTTTTCTTATTATTATTTTAAATAGCAACACAAAAAAGTGCTGCGCGTCCATGTCAAGTAAGCGAGTTTTCGACTCGGCAATACGGGATCAATATAAATTAAAATTCGGATCGTCATATAAACTATCATAAGAGTGTCTGCCAGCTATTATGTTTATTTATCAATGACATTAATGTGATCATACTTGTTCAGAAGCAATAAGCCATATTCTCTTGCACCGTGAACACTTCAAGTACATTGCCGTAGAGAAATGACGGGACAATCCTTTATCTTGGACAAAGTGGAGTGTTAGCCCTTGATTGTGAAGACTCGTTTTTATCATTATGTAGTGAATACGACGCGTTTTACTTACGTTTGTTTTAATAAATATTGTATTTACGAGTTCTCTTAGTTATTGTTATGTCGCTGAGATGATGTGGATTTGCGCAGCGGTGGCGGCCGCGGTGATAGCCGCTTTACATGTAAGCGGCGAGCAAGTTATGCTTCTTGATACTACGACTGAAGATTCTCTTGGTTGGACACGTTTTCCGTATGGTCTACAAGCAAGTACACCTGGCTGGTTAGAAGAATCTTACACTAATTTCGAGAAACAAATTAATTGGCGATCCTACGTGGTTTGCGACGTCGCACACCATAATGTGAATAACTGGCTGTGGACTCCATTTATTGAGCGAAGAAATGCAAATCGTATTTATATTGAGATCAAATTTACTATTCGTGATTGTTCACTCTTTCCTGGCAATGCTTTAAGCTGTAAAGAGACTTTCAGCTTATTGTATTATGAGTTTGATGTTGCGACGCGAGAACAACCTCCTTGGGAACCTGAAAGTTATAAGTTAGTTGGTCGTATTGCAGCTGGAGATGGGAGATTTAACACCAACTCTGAAGTGGATATAAACACTGAAGTAAAGAGTATAGCAGTAACAAAACGTGGAGTGTACATTGCGTTCAGAGATCAAGGAGCTTGCATATCAATATTAGCAGTGAAAGTTTATTACATAACTTGCCCAGAAGTGACAATAAACTTTGCTAAGTTTCCAGCGACACCAACTGGACGTGAAGTGACTATAATTGAACAGGCTAATGGAACCTGTGTTCAGAATGCTGAAACTGCATCAGGTGAGGCCCCACCAGTATATTTATGCAAAGGTGATGGTAAATGGACACTACCCAGTGGTTCTTGTAAATGTAGAGCGGGATATGAACCTGATCACACTAATCAAATTTGTAATGAGTGTTCACCTGGAAAATTCAAAGCACACACAGGAGATGATCCCTGCACACCATGTCCTGACTATTCAGAATCTACAGGCTTTGCCTCAATAGAATGTAAATGTGTTCCTGGTTTTTTCAGAGCAAAGAAAGATCCTAAGAACATTCCTTGCACTCAACCTCCTTCAGCACCAGAAAACTTAACTGTAACTTTTGCTGATCAATTCTCTATATCCCTTGCTTGGCAACCTCCTCATAAAGTTGGTGGACGAAGTGATGTCAACTACAAGATACACTGCTCCAATTGCGGTCCTAATGTTGAATATAGGCCTGCTGCTTCTGGCCTCAATTCATCTAGAGTCACTGTAATGGGCTTAGACCCAGTAACAGAATATAAATTTCAAGTTTTTGCACTTAATGGTGTCACAGACTTGACAGGAGAACCTCCAAAAAAGGTAGAGATCACAGCTGTTACTGAAGCGTCTGTTGTTAGTGTCATCACAAAATTGAGAGTTGTGAGTGTTGAAAGTAACAAGCTGTCTCTTGCTTGGAATCCACCACCAATTGATTTGACTGATCCAGATGATGCTATTGAAAGTTATGAAATTAAATGTTATCCAAAAGACAACCTTGAAAAGAATGCCAATGCAACTGTCAAAATAACAAAAGAACCTCATGTTATAATTAGTGGATTAAAAGGGGACACAGAATATGCTATAAGAGTTAGAGCCAAAATGAAAAGAGGTTGGGGAGAATTAAGTGCTATAGTCTATGCTAGGACTGGATCAGTGCTAGAGACAACATTTGTGGGAGAAGAAGAGGGTGCTCAAGTGAAACTAGTAGCAGGTGTGATGGTCACACTTGTTGTCATATCAGTTGTGGCAATTATAGCTACAGTTGTAATTTTACGCTTGCGTTCTGATGATGAATGTGACAAAAAGCAACCGAGTGACTGTAATGCGCTCAACTATCGTAATGGAGAAGTGTACACTGGGCCTGACAGACCAGCAAAAACTAGCAGTAATGCTACAACCCCATTGTTCGCGGGCACAGGTTCAAGGACATACATTGACCCTCATACATACGAAGATCCCAATCAAGCAGTACGAGAGTTCGCACGGGAAATAGATGCTTCTTGCATTACGATAGAGGCAATCATTGGCGGCGGTGAGTTCGGAGACGTATGTAGAGGCAAACTTAAGCTACCAGCTAATTGTGGGCAAGAAATTGATGTCGCCATTAAAACTCTCAAACCAGGATCCACAGAAAGAGCCCGAAGAGATTTTCTGGCAGAAGCATCTATCATGGGGCAGTTTGAGCATCCTAATGTAATATTTTTGCAAGGTGTTGTTACAAAATGTAATCCAATTATGATTATAACAGAATTTATGGAAAACGGATCTTTAGATACATTTTTGCGAGCAAATGATGGTAAATTTCGAGTTCTACAGTTGGTCGGAATGTTGCGTGGTATTGCCACTGGAATGCAATATTTATCAGAGATGAACTACATTCATCGAGACCTGGCGGCGCGAAACGTTCTCGTTAACTCCCAGCTCGTGTGTAAAATCGCAGATTTTGGTTTATCGCGGGAAATCGAGTCCACTGCAGATGGTGCCTATACGACACGAGGTGGCAAAATACCAGTCCGCTGGACCGCACCTGAGGCGATTGCGTTTAGAAAGTTTACATCTGCTAGTGACGTATGGTCTATGGGCATAGTGTGTTGGGAAGTCATGAGTTTTGGTGAACGACCATATTGGAATTGGAGCAATCAAGACGTTATTAAGTCTATAGAAAAAGGTTATCGCCTTCCGGCGCCGATGGACTGTCCTGAGGCTGTGTATCAACTGATGCTTGATTGTTGGCAGAAAGAGCGCACTCATCGACCTTCTTTTGCAAGTATTGTGAAAACATTGGACAAACTCATTCGATGTCCAGACACATTAAGGAAAATAGCCCAAAATCGCTCTGCAGATCCCCTCGCGGGTGACACTCCGGATTTGATACAATTCTCCTCTGTGGAGGAATGGTTAGAGTGCATTAAAATGTCTCGGTATATTGAGAAGTTTAGAGCTGCCGGTATTACTGACATGAACGCCGTCGTCGATCTCACAGTCCACCAACTGGCCTCTCTAGGTGTGACTCTAGTGGGACATCAAAAGAAGATAATGAATAGTGTTCAAAGTATGCGAGCTCAAATACGAGTTAGTGGCCCTTATGGTTTTCTTGTGTAATAAAGTGTTTAACATTCTCAGTGTTGGTGAGAAAGAAAACCTTTGGATATTGATCTCCGATAAAAAGTGATTCAAATACAGTGATTAATATTAAAAAATGATGCATTTTGTATATTTTTCTAAAAAGGACTGTCATAGAAATAGACTAACTTTGTCAGTGTTGTCAGAAGATAGATTTTAAGAAGAATTATTGACTAGGCACGCTTTTTATACTTGGATTTATCATTGTTTGATTATTTTTAACAATTAAGACAAACTTGCAATTAATGTTATTGTCAATAATATAAAACCAGCCTTACAGTATTGAACAATACACAACCATAGCTTTATTATACTACCGTCTCTAGGTACCATACAACGAAGTAAAAGCCATGATTTATTTTTAAATAATAAGAAATATATTTATTATTTTCCAAAACATACAACAAATAGATATTAAAAATAAATCCAGTTAATATACTGAAGACATGTTACCATTGTGAAATACGTAAATGAAGCAATTTTTTCAGCTGGCCTTAAATGTTAATTATGCTGTGTGAAATATCAATATTTCTACCACAATTAAAACGAAAATTTAATAATCAGTAGGAAATGTTACAAAAGAGATATAGTTTAAGAGTAACTCCCTTTTTATAGAAACATTCCGAGTAACAATTGTAATTTTTTTTTTTTAAGAATATATATATTGTAGGTAGCTAAATTCGCTGTAATAGTTTTGGTATATTTGTGTTTATTAATGTTAAAATTTTTAAATATTAAGGTTAAAAGTATTTTAGTATAAGAATGTATAACAAATACTCAAGTCTATGCCAGTCATAAAGTTTATTTATCCAAAATTCAATTTTTTATATGTCTATACTACAATTGTGATTGGACTCAAGTACTTAAATACTTTTTAAGCTTGCCACAGTACTGTGTGTTTATTTAAGTATAAGTTAATTTTTTTTCTGGCTGCTTAAAATATTTCATTTTATAGTGATACATAATAAGTTAGCTAGTGTAATGCCTCTCTTTGCTTTAATACGTTGGATGATGAGCGTTTCCAATGTTTCACAAAGGCTGTATAATGCAGATTGTGGTATATGATTATCATTTGAGGTATTATTCCAAATCTTTTTTTTTTATATTTATATCATACAAGTGAAATGTACACTTTATATTATGATCCACATTGGTTGCCTTTGATGAACCAACTGCTTTTTTTTACATATAGTAACATTCTTATTTAGAAACATTAAAAAAAATTAGCATAACCTAGGGGTAAATGAATACTACTGCCAATATAGCTGTAAGAGCTTGTTTGTTATTCCCAGCTTGTGACAGTCATGGGTGAGATGACTAATGCTATGCGAGTTTAGAGAATTATATATATTATATATATATATATATGAATGCAGAGCGATTTTTACAAAAAGCAGTGGCGCTGAATGCGATTTCTTATTGTAATACTTATTAAGTTTTAGTTTCATTTAGCAACACCCCATTGTGTTAAGTAATCGAACAGTACTGAATTAGATGACAAAACGTGGCCTATCTAGCAATACTTTAGATATTCGGAAAATTTTGTATTTTTAACTTAAATAACATAAATTATATTCCTGGGTATTTATAAGCTTTTCAAATTTAACGAATAGTTGAGTCATATTACATTATCTCAAAATTACATTTATAGTTTAAATCAATTTCTTTATATGACTGTAATAAGATTTTGTATTATTATCTATTTCGACTGAAAAAGTAGTTAAAAATGTTTTGATTCATAATTTGTATAAAGTTATCGTTCTTTAGGCTTCCCCTTTGACTTCAAGACTGTCATTTTTGAGACATTGAGTCATTATTGCTTTATATCAAGTAATTTTATATTTTTCTATGAAGTTTAGAAGTTATGTGTACGCGATATTTGAGATTACGTATTCAACGAACTCGTTGTGTATAAAATTTCCTCGAAGACTAATCCATACAAATAATATAATGCGGCTTACAATCATTCGCAACCTTACACCAACCCAGCCATGGAACAAATTATGACAATACAACACTGGAAGCTTTATTGGATTGTACTTTTTAGGCTACAATTCTTATCGCAACCATAAATTAAAACCCTCAATCTCGACAATATCGAATAACGCGCGATTATTTTTAACGTTTTTTTAATTGTTTTTTAGATCTTCGATTTCGTTTATATATATTAAGTTCATGTTAATTCAATCGTGAATGCTCATATTGAGATTGTTATTCCAAGTTGGGGCCTGAGAGACCTGTCGGACCGCTTGAACGCTTTCTGTTCAACACAAGTTAACCTTATTCCGGAAATAAGTACGAAACCTATACCTAGAATGCCATCTGATCTCACCTCGCCTGACACAGTGCCATCTGCCGTTTCGTGAAAAGCGGTAGTTTCGTGGGGTTAGTGACCCTCATTACGTTAAGTGAAATACCTCGTAAACGATTTGGAAAATGTAAAACAACATTCGCGTTTTCAAATACTACTACAGGTTTGAAAATTTTGTACTGTCCAAAAATCCTTTATACAAAAATAAGACATTGTTTTATATTTTCTTGGCTTCTTAGATGTCTTTCGTGTATTGTTAGGATAGATGAGTCTCATGTAGAAACAAGTTTTTAGGTAGTTCTTTCTGTATGCTAGAAGCTATTGTTACGTCTGATAGTTACTTCTTCTTGAAAAACTTTGGTTTCTTGTTTTGCGTTCCGCCTTCTATCAAAAACTGTGAGAAGGCAAAGTTAAAGTGAATCAATTGAAATGTCCACAGTCTAAAGTAAAGTTATTAAATAGGATTACTCCAATACGGTCGAGAAACTACATTTAGATTCGATTTAATTTTGATCTTTCTAGTTGTGCTTGCTAATGTAAAACAATAAATTATATTTATTGAGTTATGGATAATTCTATTGAATATTTGCTAAAAAAAAAAATATTACGCCACACTTTATAAGTGTTCCAGCTATTGACTTAATATAAATGAAAAAAAAAGCATTCATTATTTTATATCTCTTCATGGTACTGTCTTCCAAGGTCTATTGAATATAGGTATATGCCCAAATTAGAAACCCCGTGTGGATATATTTCGAAGTTTTTGGATTTTAAATATATTTAACAATTTAAACAGCCAAGTGTGGTGGAACGGACGATTTAAATAATAATCGTGATATTTCTATTATCATCCACATATAAAATGCTTTACAAATACTTATTCAACAATTTCCTAGCTTCGACAGTTGTTCGACACTCCAATGTTTACATGAAATGTACCTTTAAACAATTTACAAAGTCAGTCTTATAACACCAATTATCATATCCACTAATCAAAGTAGAAGTAATATTTATATTGATATTAATATTAATAGGTCGAAATCATGTTATTTATGACCTCCATTTATTTTTAAAAATTAGGAAGAGGATACGATTTTTGATACACTGGACAAAAAATCTAGATATTTATTGTGAAATTTGTTGTCCAGTAATGTAATTGGTTCTTAGAGTAATGTATAGTACATATTTATTTTTCATTAATGTAGTGATAGAGCAAGGTGAAAGACCTTATTATTGTGTATGTAAATTTATTTATATTTTATGTTTACATATATATATATATATATATCCATTATTTTGATAATTGTTTCTTGGTGGCTAGTTTGTTTTTATTTGTTTATATACACTATATATATATTAAGATTTAGATATTGTTATAAAATGTATGTATGCGTTTGTACATTGTGTCTCCGATAATAAACTACGCCTAAAGCAATAAATTCGCCTCTCTCTAGAAGGTTATAAGACACATTTGTACAATAATAAATTTAATGTTATGTATATTTGTAGCGTCTTTCCTCATCGTTTCCTTTTAATATTTGAATAGTTTTTTCTTAGTAGTTATAAATAAAATAAGATTTTTTAAATCCCACCACCATCGACATTCAATAAAATTTTTGTGCGAGATTTTAACAAATACGTCCTTTTTACGTTTGATTAGAACACGAATGCTCGGTCGATGGGGAAAGAGGGCACTTTTTACATGTGATACTTTAAGATTTAAAGCCATATTCAGATCTAAATGAAACTTTAGTGTGTAAAAATTGCTTACGCAAAACGTTGTCGTAGCGCTAATAATATTTGTCATTTATTAAATCGGATAGTTGAACTGTAGTAACACCAATAATAGCCTAATATCTTGTAATTCATAGCGTGATCTTAGGTTTTATGATAATGATAAGATTTTTTTATATATTATATAGAACTGGTGCAGGGGCACTGGCGTTAACGTGTCGACGTACTTCCTCCGGAATATGTTTAAATTTTTAAAATGTTATTAGAAATAATTGGAAAACGGATATGACGTTCAAATCGGACTTATCACGATGCCCCTGCACGGTAACAGATGGTTAACTTAGGCAGTTTAAATTTTTAAATCAGATTAGATACAATGAATGAAAATGTAAGCTTGGCTATAATTTATGTAATAAATATGGATACTTATATAGTTGTTTATTATTTATTATCCCTTCATAATTTCAATAGAAATGTAAAACTTGTATTTATATTAATTCGTTGTGCACTGCGCGCTTAATTGCAATTTAATCGTATACTATGGATAATGTATATAAAGTGTGGACTTGACAAAATGGCGCCCCGCGCAAACACATTCTTGAAGCCGCCGGTGCTAAACAAAATGACTCATTTTTATTACAAAATGCAAACGAGTTTATGTTGCGTTTGATTATATATTTTTTTAAGGTTCTCTCAACATTCTATAAGGTTAATTGAATGTCATATTGTTTATTATTATACAGTTTCAATGTAAAATAAATAAGTAACAGTCTAACTTTAAAGTTTGTGAGAGTATGTTGATGAAATCATAAGATTGATCTCGTATAAAAAAAGTGAAAGTGCAGTTCAACCACCAACGTTCCCCAAAGCTTCTGAAGCGCACTAGACATGAGCGTGCTTTAGTATTGGTGCCGAGCTGGTATCGCCATCTACATATCAATTTTAACTCGAATCAGGTAAGTACCCGATATCCACAAACAGGTGTCGCCACTTGTGTCATTGTTTTGACTCGTTAAATCGAATACTTTATGCAAAATAATTGATTCATAATGTTCACTTAGTTGTCAATAAGTTGCCATTTATACAAAATTGAATGAATTTTAATATTTTGTGTAGAAACGGTGGTAAGCGACCGCTCTTCCCATATTTGATGGTATTAGCTGATGTCAAGTAATAAAATAATGTATTAAGTTGGGCATGATGTTACGAAAATATGTTATTAATTAAATTTAATTAATTACATCCTTAAAGAATCTATATACAACTAGAAATATATTTTAATAACTTGATTTTAAAGACTTTCCTCCTCTGCAACTGTAGATGAATAATTTTAAATAATTAGAATTACGTAATATAAAATATAGCAACATAGGTCACCGCTCATTTCTTGTCTGATACCTTAATTCTCATAAACGGATTAAGGAACTGTTAACAAAAAAAATTGGGTATCAATGAATAGGTCAATCAATGAATTAATTATTTGAAATTATAGTCTGACCCATATTTTATAATTTTTGTAAATCAAAAATAGTTTTATACCATTAAAGAAAATGACATAATCTTAGAATATTATCAAAAACAATCAAAGTGATCTAACACTAAATGGTAAAAAAATAAAATTATAGAAAAAAAAAACTACTTTTGAACGGTCGTCCTAACCAATACTCACAAACTAAAAAGTAAAAAAAAGTAGCTGGTGCTACGGTATTGGCTCCGCCATAGCGAGCTGCCCTAACTAAACTATCTACCTTTTCTCGAAATCGTTTTTTTGTTAACTTCAGTTTTGATTACACCTAACAGGTAAACAACATTTGGCGAACGAAGAGAACGAAGCGCCAAATGCAAGCTTTATAATGTTAATATATAACATTTATTAAATCAAGACACACTAGCGTTTGCAGCTGAGCTAAAAGCTGGGACCGCGCAATGTATATTTTATAATAATTATGTCTATATTATATAAAAATTCCACAACTCAACTCGTTTTTAACGCTTAAAAACCGGCATTTTTGTTGCTTACTGATTGACTCACTCACAAAAAACGAATAAATTTCTAGGTGTCCTAGAAACATGTTATTTGGTACCATCGTAGACTATAAGACATATACATACGGGAAAAATTAGAAAGATAAAAAAAAATGTTATATCAAAGAACGTAGGAAAATAAAGCGATTTTAAAAATATCTCTATTTTAAAAAGACGATATCCCATCAAAAGCGTAGGTAAATATAAAATGAGAGCCAAGTAAAATTTTATGAAATGTAGCATTCTCGACTTCATCGACAAAAGTCGATGAAGTCCCATACACTAATATAATCTGGCTACCATAAGCCGTTGGGAATTAAATGTTTCCAAAAGATCTGGCCGTGTTACCTTGGGAAAGTGCCATATTTTCCCAACACTATTGTAATGAAAATGAAAAATAATAAGAGTACCGTCCTGCGATCCGGCTTATCCTCGTCGTCTTGAGGTACCTACCCACCCGGACTTCATGGTGTTAAATATATTATCGCAAAATTGGCAGATGTGAGCAACCAGCCTTTGACTTAGTGAATCTGAGTACTACTGAGAAAAAAATTTAAGTCAAGCTTTAAGTGAAGCTGACAATATACATGCTATCCAAAAAATAGACTAAAAGAACTTTTACAATCAGCATATATAATCTCAGTTTCAAAATATAATGGTAGATTAAGCAAAAAATAACAACTATCGTAATGACTGCAATAAAGTGTCAATTGTTACATACACAAGGACCGCTCGATAAGAAATGAATGCGTAAATAAATAATTAGGTTTTGTTGTACTAATTTAGATAAGGGGCGATAGTAAAGAAAAATGAACCGTTTCTCATATATTATTACTGAAACGTTTTCATTTTTTATTAATTTTGTTCAATTTAACCTCTAATTCTATATTTCGAGTATGATAAGCGGAGAATGCTTATGACGCGTACTCGTAAAATAAAATAAAATATTAATTGTAAACCCGATAATTCCCCCGAGTTGGGAATTGAACTACCATCTACCACACTCATGTGCGTAAACCACTACCTATACTTATATGACGACACCACACTCAATGAAACGACTGAAGAGACTAACTGAGTACTAGTTCAGTGCTCACAAGTTTTTTCCATATACATACTTATAGGTTTAGCACAAGGTAGTAGTAGGTTCGAGATAATAATTGGCGTACAAATATGTATATGGTATAGGATACTTATTACTCATAAGTTACTTTTAAGTTATACACATTATGTTAGCAATTTTATATTATAGAGTAGATTTTTTATGGTAACACACCACGGAAACGAGCTTAAGGGTCACCTGATGGAAGGTGATGACCCCGAGCAACACCACCACCAGAGGAGGTACGTAAAACATCCCACTGTACTAGAGAAATCTAATTAGTATTGCAACTTAAAACTTTATATAAATTTTTGTTGTTGAATATTTTTCTGAATTTCGCTGCATAGCATAGCAGAGGGAAGTCTTTTAGACTAGAAGAGGGAAAAATAATTTATTTCCTCAAGTGAAAATACATCTAACCATGGGTGTCAACGCCATCCCCTTTATAGTCAGACGCTGTCCTATTCTGCCACTAGGGAGCGTGGAAATATTCATACTAATAATGAAAAATTGCAGAGTAAAGGTTGTATTTCATACAAAAATATATACCTACACTGCCATACAAGACTTCGCCTCGTTTTAAACGTAGCTCAAAGTTAAAATCTTTGAATTACTGTCATGACGTTATTATTATAAGTGCTTAACTCCGCCGTAACGTAACGACTGAACGAGGATTAATTAAAAAAAAAATTTTTTTATGTTAAGATCTATAGATTTTTTTTTATTTATCATATATCGATAAATGCAAATAGAAAAACAATTAGTTTTTTTTTGCTTCGCGTTGCATCCTTCAGTTGCAGGCAGGTAGGCAGAGGACTCTTAGTGTTAAGACACTTACGTTCTCCACTTTCTGACGATTTTGAAAGTCATTGCGTGTTACGCGACGGAATTCAACGCCACGTTTTGCCTCATTATCAGAGGAAATTAAATATAATTTTAAATTGAATTTCCTCGAATAGTAATCGAACCCACAACCAGCCGCGTTTATTAGCACAACTGATATTTTGTTGTAACCTTAAAGTAAATTCAAAATTACTATGTAAAGAGTAAAGAATTTTTTTATAACAATCTACTATGGAGCAGTCACGGCGGCTTATAGAGCTCACGGCTATTAGAATCTTTTTTTTATGTCTGCTTCTGCATGTAATGACATGAAAGATACTTGTATGATACATACACACCTGTGTATAATGAACACTGAGTCTTCACGGTACTTTGGAAATGAAAACATCTTACTTTTTTTTGCTATATTAATGATATAAACATGCTTTGTTTAGTTAGGCATGTCTTTAGTTAGGCTACAAAGTGTGACTGAAAGCGCTACAGGTTGTGACTTTAATTCCCACTCGAAGAAATTAAATATTTATTTTCATTTCTTAGCTCTAGTGTCGAGGCAAAGCGCGGCGTTGAGTTTCGCCCTTTAACACGCTTCAGAATTCAGCGGAAAATCGGGAACAGAGTGTAAAAGAATAGATCTATAAGGAAAGAAGTATAAGAGAAGATTATCAAATCATCTTTTATATTTTTCGGATCTTTTATACTTTTTTGAAATATTCACTTTTCCTATTTTGTATACAATAAGCTGTAGGCCGTACCTTATATTCCACCATTAATATGGTAAAAAATCAAAGTGGAGTATCTACGAAGTGCCCGCGTTGTGGTTTGTGATATACCATAACACTTCATCAAGGAAAGTTACATTAATTAAAAACGAAATTAATATTATACGCTTACCGGCGCGTTTTACAGTAAAGATTCATTTATTAACAAGATTTTGATGTCGCAATTTCATCCTGCAGTCACTGCACTATACTGAAAAAAAAACCAATAAATGACTAGCTGCTACCTGCGGCTTCATATGACCCCACTTATCATGACCCCGCTCTCTTTGGCAGTCTGTGGAACGGAGCGCGAAATGCAGAATATTTTTCAATCTACAACCACCACCTGAAATAAACTTAGTTTTTGTGGAAAATGTATTCAATATTTGTATAAACAAGCAAGTGCTTTTATTTTCATCTTGTTTAAAATATTCATCTATCTTTAATGAGTGTGAAATGTAGCATTAAACTAGGCAAATTAACTTTATTTTCATGTAATTTGAAACATTGATCGTCAATAACAATAAATAGCAACTCAATATCTGAAAATATTATCTCTAGATGTTTGAAAATCATATCTTTTCTTAAAAATATAAATATCTTTTCAATTTAAATAGTTTAAAAATAAATTGCAAATGATAAGGATTCATTCAACATGGAGGGAATAAAAAAAAGAACTCTTTCCATTTTATATAATTTAATTACAATAAAAACATATTCGATAAATAAATAAAAAATATTGTAGGTGTTAACGACATCAAAGGCCAACGAAACTGAATTGCTAAAATACACTGGTGTAAATTGTAACAAACTGGCGTATATTACGAATTCAACAACATGAATGAAAATACATTTTGAAAACGTACAAAACTTTGCGGGATTTGAACCGACGATCTTGGAAACCGCCCGGCGGTTATATCTTATCTAAAAATATTGTTCTATACTTATTGTGAAATAATAATTGTAAAATATTGAATACATTAATAAAAATCATGAACAAAAGTTACATTCTATTAACTTTTCTATAGTCTCTCTCTTTCTCACTTACAATTACAAGCTAGTGGTAAATTTAAATAAATATTTTTAAAAAAAAAGCGTACAATCACGCTCGGCCGATTATTGCATATAAAATATGAACATAATTTAGGGCTAAGCAACGTACGGCAAAGTGGGTTTTCAAATTTCAATGAATAAAAAAGCAATGGAGTCGTCTGGAGACACACACTCCCGCACCACCTACTCGCCTACTTAGACATGCCATCCGCGCGCGCCGCATGTATGAATACCAAAAAAAAAAAAAAGACAAAAAATGTGTCGGTGGAGTGTCGACGTTACGGCTTTAAAGCACGATACATATTATAGTCTAAAGGCATTGTACGTAGGTATATAGCGTACTACGCATGCGCTATTTCTTTGAAAATGTTATCTCGTGAGGCCATGTCTTAGTTTTCAACGAGCACTGGCTGGCACTTACATCTGGCTAAATTATTATAAAGAATAACATCTAATATGGCTTCAGATATAAACACATTACACTGACGAATAACCATTATTGTATATTTTACCAATTCAATATAAACATAATAAGCAAAATAATATTATGAATTAATAATAACATTCGTGTAAATTGATTTTGGAAAGACGAACAGTCTTTAGTCTTATTCTTATAGTCTGTACATTTTTAATTTTTTTTTTGTTACCTCGGTAACCAAATAACCGACCACTGCGCCAGACCGATATTTAGGTAATGCAATAATTCTCACTAATTTGCCTTCCTATCAATTTACCAAAAATAAAATTCAAGACCAAAATAATGGGCATATTTCAACAATATTTTCAATATTTGTAATATATGTAGTATGTGTAAATTACTTAATTACATAGATATATGTATGTTCATATATCAATCAATTACAGCTTAAAAGTTAGTTTTGCGTTTTAAATTAAATTTTCCGCGTACCAATTACAAATGTTGTAAATTACGTAATTGAACCTGCGACCACCATACGTCATTGTTACATACAAATTACAATAGATGAACAACAGTCGACCTCGTATATCCAATTGGCGAACAGGCACGATGTTTGTATAGTCTAAACTATTTTAAAATTGTGCGAGATTTTCTTAATTTATCTTCTTAATTTATTTTAACTTCTGCCGTATTTAGAGATGTAAATTATTATTTTAACATTAATAAATGAAAATTTTAATAAATAGTAATTAATCCCCCTGATTGCAATTGAACCCACAACTGTCACGTTACATTAGCACCCTTGTGCCTCTGCACCGCGACGGTCTTATAAACTGTTTGAAAATATTTAAATATTAATTTAAATCTTTGCTTGCGGCTGTTAAATTAATTAGTAAGTTGAGATGGTGCAAAATCATTACTTATAATATAAATTTTAACATATCTACCTAATTATCCAAATGACTACTTTCGCAGGACCTCAACTTGATCAAGATAATATAAATTATTCAATAACACTACATTTAAACAAGTATACGTATGTAATAAGGCTTATTTTCCGTCAAACAGTTATCTTTACTTCTATTATTTTTTTCATAGAACACAATTTCTGATTTCACGCCAATCTAAATTGCGTATAGTTGGTATTAATGGACATTTTATCACAATACAATTAATATTGCGTAGGTAGGCTAGACTAGTCTATAGCATAGTGCAGTGGTTCTCAACTATGTAGAAATAATGTTTTTTAAAAATACTTTAAAATCATTATGTTTATAATGAGTTAATTTTTAATCCTCAAGAAAAATAAAAGATTTTTGCATACTGTTTATTTTTGTAATAGCGCCGCCAGAAACAACAATTTGAAAATCACTGCCCTAGCACTCAGGCCCGTATTTATAAATCGCTCTTAAGTCTGAGACCGATCTCCAGA